>CATIWJ010526621.1:0-23643 GCA_949640765.1 Croton laevigatus | reverse complement strand
GGACCAGATGATGTCAAAGTCTATCGAAACTTGAAGCTGAAAATCAAGCCATTGATGGAGGGACGAAGACTAGAGTCTGTCTACTTATTATCAGCTCAAACAGCTTATGTAGACAAGACAAAGAAAAATGAAACTGCTGATTTATGGCATGCACGCTTGGGACACGTAAACTACCATAAGTTAAAAGTCATGATGAGCAAGTCTATGCTCAAAGGACTTCCACAGCTCGACGTTCGAGAAGATACAGTATGTGCTGGATGCCAGTATGGGAAAGCGCACCAATTGCCATATGAAGATTCTGAGTACAGGTCAAAGGAGCCTCTCGAGTTAATACACTCAGATGTGTTTGGACCGGTGAAGCAATCATCAATCAGTGGCTTCCGATATATGATCACTTTCATCGATGATTTTTCAAGATATGTCTTGGTTTATTTCATGAAGGAGAAATCAGAAACCTTCAGCAAATTTATAGAGTTTAAAGAAGCTATGGAAAAGGAAGTTGGTCGAAGGATTCAATGCATTCGTACTGATAATGGAGGAGAATACACCTCCCACGAATTCTCAAAGTATTTATAAGAATGCAAAATACGGTGACAATTAACTTGTCCAAATACTCCACAACAAAATGGAGTAGCCGAGAGGAAGAACAGACACCTGGCAGAAACTTGCAGAAGTATGTTACACGCAAAAAATGTTCCATCTCAGTTCTGGGCAGAGTGCATGAAGACTGCTGCACATGTGATCAACAGGCTTCCACAAGCATCACGTGGATCCATTTCGCCTTATGAAAAGCTATGGAATATAAAACCCACTGTAAGTCACTTTCAAGTTTTTTGCTACGTATGCTATGTATTTGTACCTGATCATCTACGCAGTAAATTTGACAAGAAGGCGATAAGATGTATATTTGTAGGTTACGATAACCAAAGAAAAGGGTGGAAGTGTTGTGATCCAACAACAGGAAAGTGTCACACTTCAAGGAATGTGATCTTTGATAAAGCTTCATCTTGGTGGTCTTCTCAAACAATTGTTCTACCAAACTCAAAGGAAATTGAAGAAAAGCTTCAAGAAAAGTTTAACCAAGAGGAAGTGATTGAAGACAGCACTCAAGTGAAGGAACCAAAAATGGAGTTAACTAGCGACAAGTCACCAGAGAAAGTTAAGTCTCCGTGGCACACATGAGTACATCAACAAACATCAGAAGAAGCGCGAACAAGCCAACTTGATGAAGAAATTCAACAAGTGGAGGAACCAGTAGAATATGGGCCACACTTATGGAGATCTAAAAGGATAAAGAAGAAAAATCCAAGATATGCTAATGCAGCAATTATTGAAGATGACAATGTGAAAGAGCCAGCAACCTTTGAAGAAGCATTCTCAAGCAAGGAGTGGAGGAAGGCTATGGAAGAAGAGATTGATACCTTGAAGCAGAATGAAACTTGGGAATTAGTGCCAAAACCCAAGGATATCAAGCCAATATCGTGCAAATGGGTTTACAAAGTCAAACAACATCCAGATGGCTCAATTGAAAGATATAAAGCTCGACTAGTGGCTCGAGGATTCTCACAAAAGTATGAATTGGATTATGATGAGACATTCAGTCCAGTTGCAAAGATCACCACGGTACGTGTTATTATGGCCTTAGCTGCTAACAAGGATTGGAAGCTTTGGCAAATGGATGTGAAGAATGCTTTCTTGCATGGAGAGCTTGATCGAGAAATATACATGAAGCAGCCTCAAGGGTTTGAGAGCAAAAGTCATCCAGGCCACGTTTGCAAGTTAAAAAAGGCGCTTTATGGATTAAAGCAAGCACCAAGAGCTTGGTATGGAAAGATAGCCGAATTCTTGGTTGAAAGTTGCTATGCTGTAGCACCTTCAGACTCCAGCTTGTTTGTGAAAGCTCAAGATGGTAAGGTAGCAATAGTTTTAGTCTATGTTGATGACCTTATCATCATAAGTGACGATGAAGAAGAGATTTCTCAAATCAAGGATAATTTATCTGTACGATTTCAAATGAAAGCTTTAGGAGAGCTAAAGCATTTTCTAGGTCTTGAAGTGGAACGAACCAAGGATGAATTATTCTTGTGTCAATAAAAGTATGCCAAGGATCTTTTGGAGAAGTTCGGGATGCTAGAATGCAAACCAATTTCAACTCCAATGGAGATGCACACAAAGCTATGTTCTGCTGAAGGGAAGGACTTAGAAGATGCAACAATGTACAGGCAACTTGTCGGAAGTCTTATCTACCTTACTCTCACGAGGCCAGATATTTCATTTGTAGTAGGAATGATAAGTCGCTTTATGCAGAACCTCAAGAAGCCCCATTTGGATGCTGTTCGTCGAATTCTTTGATACATCAAAGGCACTGTTGACTATGGCATTCTTTACAAAAAGGAAGGAAAATGTGAGATAGTTGGATTTTGTGATACAGATTATGCTGGAGATCATGACACAAGGCGATCAACTACAGGCTATGTGTTTAGTCTCGAATCAGGACCTATCTCCTGGTGTAGCAAGAGGCAACCTACGGTATCTTTATCAAGTACTGAGGCAGAGTACAGAGCAGCAGCGATGGCAGCTCAATAATGTACGTGGCTAGTACAACTCCTGAAGGATCTTTATCAACCAGTTGACTATTTAATAAAATTACATTGTGATAATCAGTCAGCTATATACTTGACTGAAAATCTAATGTTTCACACAAGGACAAAGCATGTGGAGGTACATTATCACTTTGTTCGAGAAAAAGTTCTACGTGGAGAAATCAAGATAGAGTATGTGAAGACCGAAGATCAAATAGCAGATATATTCACCAAAGGACTTGGCAGTACAAAATTTGAAGATTTCAGAAAGCAACTTGGTATGGTGAGTAAACACACATTACAAAAGAGTAGTCGTTGAGGGAGAGTATTAGAATTCACCAACTCCTTTTATCTATAAATCTCTAAAGAATTCTAGAGATTTCTTTCTCTAGAATTATCATCTTAACAACCTACACCTAAGTATGAGTTGGGATCAATTTGGAGAAGCTTCTTGAAGACCTTCTCTTGCCTCCACTACACTAGTATAAATATGGGACTTGGTCTTTCATTTAGGATGTGCAAGTGAGAAGTGAGTGTGTGCAAAGTGAGTGGTGTGAGCTTGAGTGAAATTTGTGAGATTAGTCCTTGTATTTGTATTTATGTTTTAAATAATAAATAGAAATTTTATTCAATCAATTAAGTCCTCCTATTTTTCTACAAATTTACTCTTATTTCTTTTCTGATCAGATATCGCTTATTATTGATTTACGTGAAAAAATTGGTAACAGAGAATTTGACTATCTATTTTGTTACTTTTAAAAGGTCCCTAAAGTAAAAGGGTCGAGTGTTCATCTTCTCAATGTCGATGACGGGAGAAGAGAAACTGAAAGCTTGTGCATTGGAGAACAAAGCCAAACCTTTATTTTGAATTGTGAATTTAATGGCAGGAACCTCTTCGTTCCGCCCTTTGATCTGGTTCTTCCCTTAGTTTTCCTCTTTAACTTTGTTTTCATTTTGATTCCATGTGATATTCTTTGTTTTCATTTTGATACCGTTTGAATTCATTTGTTTTCATTTTGCCTCCGCTTGAATTCATTTTATTTTTGTGTGTTTGCCTATGGTTTCATTTTAGTGCTTGCAATGTGTTTGTTAAAATGCTCCTAAGAAGATATAAATCATAAAGGAAAACAAACTATGATAAATAAATTAAGAACACTAGTAAACAGTGAAACAAAGTGAAATCAGATAAATAACAGTAAATAAAAGAGCGACATATTTCATAATTATTTTTTATGATTTATATAAAATATAGCGTCCTTTTTATAGTTTGTTTTTAAAAGGCAAAATGCTCGTTTTGCCCCTGTACTTGTATCCAACTGATAATTTACCCGTATTTCCAAAATTTTGCCAATCTACCCACATTCTTATATGCTTTTTCCCAAAACAAATGCGCATGTAATTCATACAAGTGAAAATAGCGTTAATAATTGTAAAAACCCAGTGAAAATTTATTTAAAAAAGAAAAATTACTCCCTTGCACATCATCTCCTTTTACTGAACATCGACTTCAGCCATGATTGCCACCAGTTCTTGTTTCAACCCTCCAATCTTCGTCCATATATCCAATCCAACCCTTTTAAATGCTTTGCAAAACACCCACCGAAAAATACTTACTTAAACCGAGTCTATGAGATTACTTATGTACCAAATTAATCATATTTTTTCATTTTCCCCAGTTTATCTTTTTTTTTTTTTTTTAAACTAGCGAAAGACACTAATGTACTTATTAGATTTAAAAAACTTTCCCCCATTCATCATATTGACTTGATCCGTTGGACTCGATCGATAGTAGAATTTTCCACTCTAAGCCTCCAACCTCTGCCTCAAGATTCTCATAAGAAAATGCACTCATGTAATTCATAGAAATCATAACTAATTTTGCCAAATCAATCACATTTATATTAATTTATAATTATTTTTTTTTTCAAAAAAAGGAATACAGTATTGTTAATCTTTTTAAAAAGGTGGCATTGCCCCAATTTGAAATGAATAAATTATGCTCATAAAATTTATTTATAAATGAATTTCTAATAAAATAATGAATTAAAGTGTTGAAATAAATTGGAATATCATGTTAACAACACCTCTGTATTTATAAGGAGCAACTTCTGATAGATATATATAAGCAGATTGATTGGCACAGCCAATACCAACACCAAGTAATAATCGGCCAACGATAAGCATCCAGACAACTTGAGCAAAGCCATTGACTACTGGACCAACTGCGAAAAGTAAACATAACAAAAACATACTAGCCTTTCTTCTCATTATTCGAGTTATAACAGAAGCCATTGACAGAGCCAGCGCTGGGCCAATGAGGCCATGCATGGGCCATCTTAGTTTAGGAATAAATAAAAATAGTATTACTATGTTAAAATAATAATAATAATAATAAAAATAGTATTATAACAAATTAAAAAGATTATTTGTCTTAGTGGCTGGTTCCTCCACTAAAATGGCGAGGGTTTGTCCTAGACAAACTTCTTTTCTTTCAAACACGTTTGGTTGAGGTAGATGGTATGGGCTCTAAAGAGTTGCTTGACAGAGATTGGATAGTCCAATTTAAACATGTTTACAGGGAGACTAATCAAGTTGCAGACTGACTTGCTCATCATGGAAATGAGCTCTTATTAGGTTGTCATGCTTTGTTGGAAGCTCCTGCAAGCCTCTTTTGTTTCACGATGTTTGTGGCATAGCCCATCCTAGGCTAGTCACTATGGAATTCCTTTTGATTATTATATTATTCCCATTCATCTAGAAAAACAAGAACCAAACAAAGAGAACCATGTTTGTTTTTTTTTAATTTGTAAGGAGGTTCGATGGTGGAACAAGGATTGTGTTTCCCTAACAATTATGCAATGTTGCATTAATTATTATTATTATTATTATTATTGGACAAAATAGTAGTTTCTGGATAATGCTATTTAGGCACGGTAATTTCACAATCTAAATTTAGAGACCACCAATGAAATCAACATCTTTTTAATTTTATGACAGTAGTACATTTTCATTGACCTCAAACTCAAACTCTCATGAATTCAAGATATGACTTACCATACAATTTTCGAGCAAAAAATTCTTTAAAATACGTCTCCAGTGGTACTTCTCGGAAGACAGGTGGATTATTTGGCCCAACAAGACTGGCTGCTGGGCCTAAGATAGAATCTAGCTTTGAACTATAAAATGTTGCAACAGACAACCTCTCCTTTGTTGAATTCACTGTTGCCCTGTGCTCAATGCTCCGATAAACTCCATTACTCACAATCTGCCAATCAAATCAAACAAGAAATCATTATTCGATACATATAGAGAAAAGGAGATAGCAGAGTTACTAATAAAAAGGAAATATACCTCCATAATGTCTCCTATGTTGACGATAAAAGCATTAGGAAGTGGTTTAACAGGAACCCATTTCCCATCTTTTCGAATTTGCAATCCTTGAGTTTCATTAAGCTGAAGTAAGATTGTTAAAGCATCAGCATCAGAATGAGGCGTGAATCCAATAGCTTTTTCTGGTTCAGGACATGGAGGATAATAATTCATTCTCATCGTTTGAACACCTTCACTAAATAGTCCTTCCATTTCTTCAACATCCATCTTTAATGCTTTTGCCATGTGACCTAAAATTCTCACGGCTAATTTTTTGATTTCACTTCCATAACTTTCCAAAGTGTTTCTGCACAATAAAATGTCAAATGAATTACACTATCCATAGCATATACCACGTCAAGGCATAGTTTCCTGGCAAGTACAGGCACGAGAAGTTGGATAAAAAAAAATAATTCAAATAA
The DNA here is from genome assembly GCA_949640765.1 of Croton laevigatus. Classification (NCBI taxonomy): domain Eukaryota; kingdom Viridiplantae; phylum Streptophyta; class Magnoliopsida; order Malpighiales; family Euphorbiaceae; genus Croton; species Croton laevigatus. Next base: position 17,270 of record CATIWJ010526621.1, on the reverse strand, counting down.
ATATTGGAAACCTGAGGCTTAAAGGAAGTTTGTCTAAGAGATCTTTCCTTCTTAGACGTTGAGGAAGAGTAGTAATAAAAAACATGTCCGACCAATCTAGTTTTTGCTCATCTGATACTACAAAGAGTTGTCCGAACCCTTCCATATTGTCTGGTTGCTGCCATAGCTTCTTCTTCTCTTCATATGGAAGTTCAAATAACTTCTTAATTTCCAACTTGAATTTGTCCAACAAATCGATGTTGACTCCATGGTTTATAATCTGTTCTTGTTTCCAAATTTTGTCATACATAATAATAATAATAATAATAATAATAATAAATAATTGCATACCAGGAAAAATCCCCACTCTCTGCAGGCAGCATCCAATCTCTTAGATTCGGAATCTTTGGCAGCCAATTTTTCAAGATCGATGACTGGAATTGATAAACCCAACGACCCATCACCGGAAATAATTGGAGATTCCTGATCGGGTCTTGCATAACGAGGTGGGATCTTATCAAGGGACTCATCTTCTAATAGCTTGTGGACACTGGGTACTATTATAGACTTTCCCAAGTTAACCGCTTCTGATGAGGATGACTCCATTTCTATTTTCTGTAGCAGTTGTGTTTAATTACCTATTTCGATTTTAAGGTTACAAACAACAAAAAGAAACACGTTGTTCGAGGAGATAGATATTTACAATTTGTGTTCCAGAGTTAGATATTAGTTAATTGTGTATCATTTACTTTGACACTATCTAAAATTTAGTTCACATTCAAAGTTTCTTGAAATTAATTGTCAATAAAAGTGAAAGTGGTCCAGCCCCGGACCACTTATCATTTCCGTAAAAAACACAAAGATTCAAGTTTTTTCAAGTGATCATCTTCCTTCAACCATTTTAAGCCACTCATTTACATTTCAAGCCATTGAAGACCCACCATCAGAAGAAAGAACAAACTACAAGTTTGCAAATAATCGAGAACAAAGCTCCAATTCAACATATGACATCAGGGGGAAAAAAAAACCAGAGTAGTGTATAAATTATATTCTAGTAAGCAGGAACACTCACAAATATAATGCAGAGTCAAAAAGTTATATAAAGTTAAACGTAAAATAAAATCAGAGAATTTTTAATGATAAATTTATTACATTTAATATCTTAAAAAGAGCACGACATTCTTTTAAATGATGAAAATGATTTACTAGAAAATCTCAAGTGAACTTTTCCGTAATTTCTTTTTTAATATGTATATAAGTAAACAGCACTACAGAAATTCATCTTCAATCTTATATTACAAAATTTATATAATAAAATAAATTAATTTTGATAACGGTAATTTCACAATCTAAATTTATAGACCACCAATGAAATCAACATCCTTTTAATTGTATGACAGTAGTACATTTTCACTGACCTCAAACTCAAACTCTCATGAATTCAAGATATGACTTGCCATACAATTTTCGAGCAAAAAATTCTTTCAAATACGTCTCCAGGGGTACTTGTCGGAAGACAGGTGGATTATTTGGTCCAACAAGACTGGCTGCTGGGCCTAAGATAGAATCTAGCTTTGAACTATAAAATGTTGCAACAGACAACCTCTCCTTTGTTGAGTTCACTATTGCCCTGTGCTCAATGCTCCGATAAACTCCATTACTCAAAATCTGCCAATCAAATCAAACAAGAAATTATCATTCGATACATATAGAGAAAGGGAGATAACAGAGTTACTAATAAAAAGGAAATATACCTCCATAATGTCTCCTATGTTGATGATAAAAGCATTAGGAAGCGGTTTAACAGGAACCCATTTCCCATCTTTTCGAATTTGCAATCCTTGAGTTTCATTAAGCTGAAGTAAGATTGTTAAAGCATCAGCATCAGAATGAGGAGTGAATCCAATAGCCTTTTCTGGTTCAGGACATGGAGGATAATTCATTCTCATTGACTGAAAACCTTCACTAAATAGTCCTTCCATTTCTTCAACATCCATCTTTAATGCTTTTGCCATGTGACCTAAAATTTGCATGGCTAATTTTTTCATTTCACTTCCATAACTTTCCAAACTGTTTCTGCACAATAAAACGTCAAATGAATTACACTATCCATACCATATACTAAGTCAAGGAATAGTTTCCTGGCAAGTACAGGCACGAGAAGTCGGATAAAAAAAAAAATAATTCAAATAAATAATGGAAACCTGAAGCTTAAAGGAAGTTTGTCTAAGAGAGCTTTCTTTCTTAGATGTTGAGGGAGAGTAGTAATACGAAACATGTCCGACCAATCTAGTTTTTGGTCATCTGATACTACAAAGAGTTGTCCGAACCCTTCCATATTGTCTGGTTGCTGCCATAGCTTCTTCTTCTCTTCATATGGAAGTTCAAATAACTTCTTAATTTCCAACTTGAATTTATCCAACAAATCGATGTTGACTCCATGGTTTATAATCTGTTCTTGTTTCCAAATTCAGTCATACATTGAGAAGTAAAGATATTAATAATAATAATACTAATAATAAATTTCATACCTGGAAAAAACCCCACTCTCTACAGGCAGCATCCAATCTCTTAGATTCGGAATCTCCGGCAACCAATTTTTCAAGATCGATGACCGGAATTGATAAAACCAATGACCCATCACCGGAAATAATTGGAGATTCCTGATCGGGTCTTTCATAACGAGGTGGGATCTTATCAAGGGACTCATCTTCTACTAGCTTCTGAACACTGGGTACTATTATAGACTTTCCCAAGTTAACCGCTTGTGATGAGGATGACTCCATTTCCATTTTCTGCAGCAGTTGTGTTTAATTGCTTGTTTCGAATTTAAGGTTACAAACAACAAAAAGAAACACGCTGTTGGAGAAGAAAGAAAGTGGAAACTATATACAATAATTAGTATATTTGTTAGCTGGCAATTCATTGGATTCTTTCATTGATAAAATTTCCATTTATATTTTTATTCATCAACTAGATTATAAAAATGTATTTTGTTTTGATCCAAACAAAATGAACGGCTAAAAGAAATGAAATACAAATGCGAGTTATAAGAGCTAAAAACAATGATAAATCTTACCACTATACAAAAATTAAATGATAATAATACAAACACAGATTATCACCTCCAACATATATTTTTTAAAAATAAAATATTTGAATTTATGTCATTTATCTTATGTACAAGTTTATTTGTCGGGAAGTCTATAATAGTAACCAGTGTCCACTCCCTTTTTTGTTAAGACAAACAATTTTAATAAAAAAAATTAGTCATGTGCTTGTGCGATTGGCGGATTTTACAAATAAAATTTTTATGTTTTTTCACAAATATTTTGTAAATATTTAAATAGAATATGATTTTTTATTTCCTTTCTCATTTCTTTGAAAATAGAGTTTAGTATGTACTTTTGGAAAAAGAAATGAATATAAAAGAGTACGTCTTTCTATAGTATATATGTGTAAACTTATGTAAAATAACACTTAAAAATGAATTATAGGAGAATATTAATTTTTAAATTATTTTATTAGTATAAATAAAGAAATATGATAAGACAAATAAAATATAAATTCATAATAATGTTTACCGTTATGACAAAATTACTTTAAAAAAATTAATAAATATTAAAAATTAACAAAAAAAAAAAATGTCACATGAGCAAAAATGTCTCTAACATTGTGTCATATAAACAAACAATTTTTAGTTATTACTATCTCTGTTTTTATGAGATGTTTACATTTCCGTTTTTGGGTGTTTTTTTGAGTTGTTTACATTTCCATTTATAGTAAGTTTTGTAATTGTTTATTATTATTTTTTTATTGGTATTGGTGAAAAAGTAGGTTTTTTTAAAGGGTTAATAATTGTTTATTATTATTTTTGTATTGGTATTGGTGAAAGTGGATTTGTATTGGTATTGGTAAAATAGTGAAGGTAAAGAAATGAAAAAACAGAGGCAATATATATTTAGATTTAGATGTTCAAAGATGCTTGGTACCATTTCAACATATGCAGCAAACATAGCCACGAAAGAATTAAAGGAAATTTTTAACTTTGAAGGGGCTAAAACCCCTAGTATTAATTAAGTAGGTCCGTCCTTGCTGATAAGACTTCCTTCTATACGTTTAATTTAAGAATGCTATTCAAAAAGATATTTCTACCAAACTTGACAATATTATTAACTTGTTAATGGATTTTTTTAACAAAATTTCATTATATATTTTTATTATAATTTTTTAAATATTATAATGGGAGAATTATTTTTAGAATCTATGAGTTATACGCTAATTTACTTTCACGTCAAAATAAAATTTGCGCCGTCAAACTTTAACGTGCATCAATCCTTCAAGTTAAGACAACATAGTGTTATGATGTGTATAATTCGATATATTAATGCTGACAAGTATTCTTCATCTTCCAAATTTCCATGGAATTTTCTAAATACTTATAAAAGATAAACGAACTTAATTAATTATTACATACACACACAACACAGACAACATCACACATAATAATAGCTCTCGTGCAATTTTAATTTTACATAGCCAACAACACAGATATTAGGCTTTTATTTTATTATTGCAACATTTAAAGAAAGCCAAAGGACCCATCTTTCTAAAGATCATTTGAAGGCTTGTGAATGCCATCATCAAAGTCTTTAGTCATCCCAATCAGAAACTTCAAGTATGAATTTGGAGTTGGCACAGTTGGATTCAGTTTCTCATATTCAAGAGTGAATTTCGCAAGAGAACCTTCTTCTTTGGGTTTGATATGCCATATGCCATTAAAAGTCTTAAACTGCTTGAACACATCACCTTCTATTCCAGTAACCCTTACAATTTTGTTTGCTTCGTCCAAATCCATCTTCTCTTTATATACCTCCGGTTTTCCTTCTGTATCACAAATTTATATATGCAACTTAGTGTAATTACATCAATTAATATACATCAAATAAAAAAAAAAATATTGCAAAGGGCTCAAATGGTTAACCTTCCTAACTCGAGATTAGTGGTTCGTAATTCATATTTTTAATTAAATAGCTGAAATAATGAGTGCTATAATAGAAAGAAGAATACCGATGGTGTAGTGCCAGACTTTGATAGAACCAGAAGTTTCCCAATCACCTTCGAGGAGTTTAACTCCCTGGATTTTGGAGGGGGAGTGATTCGGAGCCTGGTGAGTTTCACTCTTCCAGAAGTTGAAGAACTGGTGGGGGCTGCATTTCAGTTCTACCTCAGCTTCCAATTTTCCTATCAAATCCTCACCCATTTTTGCTTTCTTTTATTTTCGCTTCTCTATAAGGGTTGTATTTGGGTACCCTGTCTTTATATAGACTTTGCCAAGACTTATCTCCTTCAATAGTTTAATTTAAAGTTACGTGATACTCTATATTAATTTCTATTTATATTACATCCACACTATTAAAAAATTTAATTGAAAGTAGAGATAATTTATATTACAGTTTCAGATTAAATTTAACTAATTTTTAAATTAATTTTATAATTTTCAATTTAAATAATATACAGAATAATTTGAATGTACAACCTCAGTATTTTCCATTTGTTTAAATTTCCTTTTATGGATGTGCTTTTCAATTGTTTACATTTTTTTTATAGTAAATTTTGTAAAGAATTTATAAATGATTAATAATTTTTATTATTATTTCTTTCTTAGTATTGGTGAAAAACTTATTCGTATTGGTGAAAAGTAAATGTAAAGAATTTTAAAAAATAGAAATAATATGTTTTTGCACTTGTTATTCTAATATACAAAATTAAGTTACTAAATATGAAATTTAACAAATATAAATAATACGATTTGATTGTAACTTGACTTGAATTTTTAAAAAGTCAATAAATATTGTGTTTTGATAGGACTACATATAAGCATTTAATAAAATTCAAAGCTCGTTTGAAAATTGTTTCTCTAATTAATTGTTGCTTAAATAATTTGAATACTAACCCAAAAAATTTGTATTAAAAACTCTCAATTAATTAAAAAAGTTAATAATAAGAGTTGCATATTAATTAGAGAAATGATTTTTAAAAGAATCTTAGATTTTACTAAATATTTATATGCAGCCTAGGGCTACATATATCAAAACCCATAAATATTTTATTAATGTCATAAAAATAGTAGCACCACTAATAGGTGCTCCTATTGAAATTAGCTTCTCCGCGTCGTAATTATACAAATATAAACCCAAATCATTTAACTCAATAAATACATTCCAAATTCCTTTAAAAAAAATAGTGAAAAAAGAATGATGACTTGGGGGACTAAAAGTCAACTCCCGACAACCATGGTTACCAAATGATCTTGTATTTGACTTGGGGGACTAAAAGTCAACCCCAGGCAACCCTGGTTACCAAATGATCTTGTATAGGTCGCCCCTGTGGCGAACCCTGGGCATCATTTGGGTTCAGGAGGGATCGTCTGGACCTTAAAACGAGACTGTCGATCTGTGCTCCAAGTAGGGGGACCGTCTCTAGAAGGAAATCACCCTAAGAAGGGCACCATCTTTGAAGAGGCATCGTCCTCAAAGGATCGTACTACTGAGAATCAGTTAGCATCACTAAAAGATCCCCCGTTTGTGATGAAGGATTGGGATCGTACCATTAAAGGATCGAACCTTGACCTAGGGGTTGGTTCGGCTGCTGTCGTTATTCAGATGGACTTCGGATTATTCACAGTGTCCTACCGTAATAAGGAATGTGATGTGGCGATGTTCTACCGTAATAAGGAATGTGACGTGGCGATGTTCTACTATGATAGGAAATGTGACTTACAAGGTATTATACTAGGATACAGACTATGGTATGGCAGTGACGAATATATAGCTGCCTCTCCCTATCTTATAAGGATAAGGCTGGTGATTTATTTTCCATAAATACCCCAAAGGTTTTCCAGTTAAAGGTATTCACTCTTTCCCTTCTCCATTCTGATAAGATCCCCTCATCATCTACTAACTTAGGCATCGGAGTATTTGACTCCAGGTATCACCCTCTCTTTCCTTTGTGTTGGTTGCAGGTTTGATAGCTGATTAGGAGGACTGGACCATCTTTTGTCACCTTGGTGAACCATAGCTAGTCTTGAGTCTTCCATTTTGACCACGAGACATCAAAGAGAATTAAAAATATAGTCTTTGTGAATATGTAAAAATTAGCTTCTCGCATCATACTTAATCAACTATAAACCCAAATCGTTAAAGATGAACATTATATTCCGAATTCCTTAGAAAAAAAATAAAATAGTAAAGAAACAGAATGTAATGTGTTCTAAAAGATATACTATTACGCATTACCTTCTCTTTGTTTACTATTTAATTTTTTCTGATGAATTTTGAATATATATGTATACGGACTAAAAACTTGGAATCTGAGTCATAGCAGATATTAGTCAATTATTATCAATTAATTAAATTTATTATTATTAATTAACATCTACACTTACAATAAGTTGCCTCACCGAGCATTCACAATGGCTGGGCTGAGATGCTCAATCTCATTTTATGAATCCATCTCTAAAAAAGTGTGCATATAAGCTAAAATGAGATTGATGAAAGATTAAAATTTTGGGATCCAACAATGAATTTCAATCTTAATCTCATTTAGCACTTCTGCAATATAAGTTTAATTATTTAAAAACTATTAATTTAATCATAAAAAATTATAAAATTAAAAGATAATTGTTGTTACATGTTGGAATGATATATTGGATCTTATCTCACTTTTTGAATTTCATCTAATTTAGAGTATGCGCAATTTAATTTTAATTGTCCACATATAGTCTTTTTTTTGAAAAAATCGAAACCTAATAACCCACATAGCTGGGATCAATGATAGCATCAGTATAAAATTAGGCAGTTGAGTTTATAACTACATAAATTATCAAGCCAATGATATTATTAATTAGAAAATCCCCTACGATATTATTAATTAGAAAATCCCTGTCAAATATATAGTACAATATTGATCATTATATAATTTTAAAATAAGCTTCACAGGCGAAGCAGAAAGCAAAGTAAAAAATTGTGCTGAGATGAGATTGAGCACCAATGTGGATGCTTTTATTAACAAACTTACTTAAATCAATTTGTTAATCAATGTTAGATAGCTTTACAACCAGCAACAATGATAAAGAAAAATAATTCTGAGTTTCAGAATTTAAAAAGGAAAATGTTATTTTTTTTATGATAAAAGAATTTAAACCTATAAAATTCTCACTATGAACACATTTAAATGGAAGTAATAAATATTGTAGGATTCAATTTAGTAATTCGGTAGTGCAAAGTGTTCTTACCTCTTAATATGTGTAAGTTGCCTTTATATAGGTCTCCCGTTACAATCACATCTACCAAAAAGGACTCAGGGGCTTGCAAATTTCCAGGGCGTAACCACCCTAATCGTGGCCCTTTTTTCCTTTTTTTTGCTAAACCCTAATCGTGGCTGATGGAGACATAACTGCTACATGTCAATACGAGTTTAAACACATACGAGTTTAAAAGTTGTACTTTTATGAAAGATGGATGAATTTTGCATTATGCCAATTTTAAGAGGCTCACGTAATACTTTGATAAGTCTTCATTCTAATTTTGATTATTTAGACAAAACTAAAGTAAAAACTTATTTTTAAGAAAATTAATCCATTTGATCCAAAGGATAAAAAACCTAATTTTTGCTAAAGACACTAATCTCAAATCATAGTAAATTCGGAGACTAGATTTTCAATTCAAGGGATTAATTGTAAAAGTGTATGAAATATCTAAGACTTTATTAATTTGATTTTTAATTTTCCTTTTAAAACAAATGCTTAATTTAAAATAACCTAGATCTAATTCATTTTATTTCCATTTTTCACCAAATTGAATCTAATTAGGTGACTTACCATATGGAATGAGAGATAGAAAAATAAGGAAACAAGATAGTAAATGCTTATTAGTTTATCTTTCCTAAAAACACAAACTCCAAAACACAAGGTTAGCACAATAAATAAAATAATATTAAAAGAAGAAATTTAATCGAAATTGAAGAACAAAATAAAATAAACTACTGGTTAGAAATTTAATTGAAATTGAAGAACAAAATAAAATAAACTACCGGTTAGAAATTTAATTAAAATTGAACAACAAAATAAAATAAACTACTAGTTATATATTTTGGTCTACTTGTTGAGATTAAACCTCAAAAACTATGTACATATTCGACTTGAATCCAAAATCGAGGCAGATTGTAGTTTGAAGTCCATATTGGCATAGAATTAAAAGGGTAGCGAACCTTAATTAAATTTTAGGCTGCCATAAGCATCAATCAATGAGATAACTTAAATTGAATTTTAAGCCATTTTAAGTATAATTGAAATTGAGGAGTGACTTAAATTGAATTTTAAGCTTCCCAAGAATTTGAATAGATTAAATTGAGGGATGTTACATTTCCAAGAACTTTTGCCGAGCGTAGGATAATACCCAATGTTGTAGCAATTGAAGATCGTAACAAAAAGCTAAACCAATTTTAGAGTGAACTTGAATTTCACTTAAAACAAGCAAGCAAGAATAAGAACTAAGCAAGAAGAGCTTTGGAGGGAGTAATTGTCACGATCCAATTCGGGGGTCGCAGCCAGCCTGCAGTTAGATCAGAGTCTGACCGCACAAACTTCTAAAATGATCAACCTAACTACCTTCATCAACTACTTAGACCTAAATACACTGGCCTAAAATAGTTAATCCAAGTTGATTGAGTAGTTGATGAAGGTATAACTTATATATCATATTAAATTTTAATCAATATCTAATGTGAGATTTCACAAACTTTCCCTCTTTTGTGCACAATGTCCTCATTGTGACACACAAATACAAACACAAATATCATCAGGCTAGACCGAAGTCTGACCGCACAAGCCTATAAAATAATCTACTTAACAACCTTCATCAACTACTTAGACTCAAATTCATTTGCCTAAAATGGTTAACCTAAATTAACTAAGAAAACAAGCAAGCAAGAATAAGAACTAAGCAAGAAGAGCTTTGGAGAGAGTAATTGTCACGATCCAATTCGGGGGTCGTGACCAACCAGTAGTTAGACCAGAGTCTGACCGCACAAGCTTCTAAAATGATCAACCTAACTACCTTTATCAACTACTTAGACTTAAATACACTGATCTAAAATACTTAACCCAAGTTGACTGAGTAGTTAATTGGTCTAACTTATATATCATATCAAATTTTAATCAATATCTAATGTGGGATTTCATAAACTTTCCCTCTTTTGTGCACAACGTCCTCATTGTGACACACAAATACAAACACAAATATCATCAGACTAGACCGAAGTCTGACCGCACAAGCCTATAAAATGATCTACTTAACAACCTTTATCAACTACTTAGACTCAAATTCACTGGCCTAAAATGATTACTCTAAATTGAATAAGAAGTTAATTGGTCTAACTTATATATCATATCAAATCTCAATCAATATCTGATATGAGATTTCACAATAATGACTTTTTTCGGTGATAAAATTGTGATTTGGAATGCTAGAAGGCCAACCTATTTATAGTGGTAGGGAAAGACTAGTTGGGTAATTTTTTTGGGGGTGAATCTATGAAAAATTAAGAAGATATTGGGCCAATATATGAAAATCAGAGTGAGCCTTAAGTCAGGGCGATGAATGGGTGAATAGGTGAAATAAGAAAATTGGAGGAGTGATTTAAGGGATTTTGGAGGTGAACATGGGACCACTAGCCAAATTTAGTGGCCTGGCTAGTTGGGCTTGCTGGATTCTGCATGGTAGATTAGGTCAATTTGGTTCGTCTGGTCTAGTTTGTTTTGGTTTGCATCAATTTGGGTCAATTGTTTGCCAATTTGCATTGTAGCTGAGTTTTGAAGTTTGGAAAAATGTCACAAGTACTGCAGGGTCCACTCAGGGAGAAATGATATCCAGTTCGAGAAATAGGCTCATTGAACTGAAGAATGACTTAAAATAGTGTCCGATTAAAAAAAAAAGGGATAAATTGAGGGTTTGTTTTGCAAAATGGCCATTACAAAGGAAGCCGAGGCCGGGAATTGCCTTTTATCTGATAAACGGATAAAATTGGCTGGCTAGAATGAAAACCGGGGCTAGTTGCAATCCAAGTTAAGATTTGTTAAAAAATATGTGTTCGAACAAAGGTAGCTTTTTTGGCATTCACACTTTATCTTTGTTTCTTTGTAATTATTTTGTAATAATTAAGTTTTTTTTTTTTTTTTCACATTTTTCGCGTTATTTCATTTTCTTATTTGTAATTGATGTCATGCTTATTGTGTTTTACTATTGTTTATGCATATTAGATAAAACCTCACATTTAAAAGCTAGTTTCCGAGTCCGCTTAGTTCGTGAATAATGTTTTTTCAAATTTATATTTTTTGTTCTTTAGACTAAACAGAATCATTATTCTAAAAATTGTTTCCTTATTTTTTTTATTTATAATAAATTAAAGTGACGGCTCCTTTTTAAATTCTTTTTAATAATATATATCCTTTTTATTAAAGTTATTATTTTTTAAAACTTTTTCTGAAATTCAATTTTGAACAGTTATTCACAATATATCTTGATTATGATGAAAAATATGCTTGAGTGAGCCTATTATATTCAACTTAATTTGATTCTTGAAGCATCAAATAGTTGTAGACATTCACTTATATCCACAATATATATTGATTATGATGCGGAATATGCTTGAGGGAGCATGTTATGTTCAACTTAATTTGATTCTTGAAGCGTCAAATAGTTATAGGCATTCACTCATATAAGAGATATGCTTTCATCACTTCTATTTTAAGTGGTCTTTTCTTTTTCTTTTTGTTTTTACTTTTTTCATTTTAAGTGTTTCATTTTATGACAATAATAGTTTTTTCTATAATACCTTTTATTTAATACACTTCGAAAATTTAAATACTCTGTTTTTAAAACTACAAATAATCAATATAAGGTATTTAGATAAATTTGCTTCACTTTTTATAAAATTGACACAAATTAATTATTTTCTTAATATGTGTGTATAAAGAGAAAAAAAATTTAAAATGAAATGAATTATATATATAAGCTCGAGCAGAGAGAGAAAGTGTAGAGAAACTGTCTCTCTACTCACCTTTCTACTTATTTATTTTTACAAATTTTCTTATTTTTCTATAATTATTAGGCTTTTTTCTTATTTTATTTTAACTATTAGACTTATATTAATTAAAAAATACTTACACTTTTTCACTATCACGCAAACAATTTATCCCTCCTAATTTTCTGCTCATTCTTTTATTTATTCTTTTCCTCCCGTTTTTCTACTTCCCATATTTTTTTTTTTCAGAAATTTTCACCCACAGTCCTGAACTTTAGCCTAAGTAACTAAAAAGGGTTTGAACTTCAATTTGTAATCATAAGGGTCTAAATTTCAACTTCCTTTCATCAAAGGGGTCTGAATTTCGATTTTCTTTAACCGGTTGCCCTTTTAGCCATAAATTGTAATTTTCCAACTCCAACAGGAACCAACATATAATTTTTTAAATATCACTTCATCTTTAACCTCTGGCTAGGACTAAACTAAAATTTTTCAAAGCAAAATTCAATTTTTATTCGCAAAATTCAATTTTTATTTTCGGCAGTGAACAGAAAAAATAATTATATTAAATCAAAACTCTCGTTATGAGAAATCTGAATATATTATTATTTTACGAGCCATCCGACTATTGGAAGTCTACGAAAATAAGTTAAAAAGAAATTTGATTAGTTGGCCCAGTATTGTGACCAAGTTCGTTTTCCTTCTTTCAACCACCATTTTCAATATATCTAGCCTCCATGTTGCTTGCCGGTCCAAGATCAGTTAGGTTGGCCATGGTGGACATTAGACGATGGTGGATGGTGGTACGGTCTAAAATGGCGATGTGTTGATTTTTTTGTATATTTTTATATAAAAATTTATATTTTTATGTTAAAAAATTTAAATAAAAATTTTTTAAAAGAAAGAAAATATCTGCAGAAAAACCAAACCACCCTACACACCCGACGGAAGCACTCCGAAAACGAAAGTTGAGTTTTGAGTTCTTAAAAATTTTCATTTAGTCATAATTTAGAGGTTAAAAATGAAATAATGTTTTAAAAATCATATTTGGTCATTGTTGAAGGTTGAAAAATTATAATCTATAGACAAAATGACTACCGGTAAAAGAAAATTGAAGTTCAGGCCCTTTCGATGGAAGAAAGTTGAAATTCAGACCCCTATTACTTACAAATTGAAGTTCAGACCCCCTTCTGGTTACCTAGGCCAATAGGTGAAAATTACCTTTTTTTTTTTCTTCAATGTTCATGTTAATTTGGTTTCTTTACTTCTATGGCTCATATGCAGCTAAATTGAATGGGATTTGATTATTGATCTCTAATTTAAAGAAAGAATCTGTGTTTTTAACTTATCAACCATGCATCAATCTTCTACAATAACTTAAGAATCAGGTCCAGTTTTTTATTTGTTTTTAGTAGATTAGGTACTTTTACATTTAATACAGCTTTTTGATTATGAGTACTCTTAAATTTAGCCTCTCCCTTTCTATTTTATTATTTTGATTAGAATTTATGCACATACCCAGACCAAAACTAAATTTAGAATACATAATATTTGAAGATCAGTTATACCTATGACTTAAAAGCAATATGTAGTGTTGGGAGTCAGTAGAAATGGTAAGACTTTTGTTTTCGAGTCTTAACGAACTGAGTTTGAATCCACATCCAAGTGCATGAGTTTACATCTATGTTTAAAAAAAATAAAAACAACATGTTGTCGTACAGTTTCAACTCATTATGAGTAAAAAAGTTTAATTTTCCTTCTATTTTTAAATGTTGTGTCTGTTCATTCCATTAAGATTTTGTTTGAAATTCAAATTCCTCTCATTTTAAGTGGTTTTAAATATACACAGTTTTATTAGAAAAATTGTAAACAATTATATTGTGAAGTCACAAAGTCGTTTTTTCTTCGACTCTAAAGGAGGGAACTTCCAATTACATATGCCAAGCCAACTCCCACTATATCACTAGCAAAACAATATCACATACATATTTATTTATATTCTATCTATATTACTTCTTTATCTATATAAATTAAATAAAAATAATATTTTTTGTTACTTAAATTTCTTTTCAAGTGAGATTGATTTATAAAAATTTTACTAATAATATTTCTGTTATGGAGCATTAATTTAAGAACTGAATGCAACAAGGGAGAATAAATACAGATTGATAAAATTTTAAATATGAAAAAGTTGATAAGTTTAAATTTTATATTAAAATGGATACTTCTATTAAAACACTTGATGATGCAATACTAAATGGATATACAAATTCGTATTTGTTACTTCAATGATTATTAGTTATGGAATCAATCACCATAATATTCATTCAGATATATGTTCAAATTATCTAACAACTTTATGTTGGTGAACATATATATAATTATCTCCCTTTATTTTTATTTTATTATTCCATCAATGGATATTATTAGATGATTTTGGTTGCAGTTGGACTGTTTAACATTGAAATTCTTTCAAAAAAAGAAACATTTGAAGATTTAAAAAAAAGACAGATTGCTATTATACCAAATGAGTAATTATTATTTCTGATATTTTAAACCTTCAGATCATTTTAATGGTTCATACAATTATTATTATAGAAAGTTTTGTGCTATAACATTTTGTATTCAATTTATGATATTAAAAATTTTTTTAAGGTAAAATTGAATTTAATATATTATACATAATTAAAACAATTTAATATAATTATGCATAATTCATAATTAAATTATATTTAACTATAATTCATAATTATAAAAATAATTATAACAAATTTTGACAAACGCAAGCATGTATTTTTCGACAGAGTAATATTATAATACTAATAGGAACCGACAAATTCTTGTCACTTTTATACAATAAATTGATACTGCCTATTTTAAGTAGATATACACACGCCTTAGCTTCTTGACATAATTCCTCTCCGCTGCGCCAGCCCCATCGCCCTAAAAATAATCAACTTGCTGCTTTGGAAGTTGTTCAATTGTTCCAACATTTTAGTTTATCGAGATCTTTCACCATTTGGTACTCTTAGGGATATTGGTAATTTTGGTTGCTCAACTTTGGCACCTTTTCTGTTTAAGTTGTTCAACTTTTTTTTTTTCTCTCTTTGCCCAACTATGGAAAAATTCAAATAAGTTGCTCTTCTGTTTTAAATGTAACAAATTGTGCCACGTGTAACGTGGCAACGGAGCTCCTGGAGTCTGCTGACATGGCACTTGCTATGTGGCAAAGGAATCTATTACTATGCCATATGGGCGTCTCCCGTGAGGGGAAGGCTGATGATTGTACAAATTATTTTCTTATATATATATTTCTCAGAAAAGAATTAATTACTATGTTAAAAAAGAAAATAATTAATTAAGCAAGGAAGAGGAAAAGATTTCCAAACAGATGTTGCTCTGCTTTTATTTTTCTTCTTAGCAAAGCGAAGTACTGAAAAGCGATCTCCCTTCTACAACTATTAATTTCTTTTTCAAGAAAGGGGAGAAGGATCAAATAAGAGGAAGTAGAGATATCCTTCTCATAGAAGATCAAGAAGATAACAAAAGCGACAGAAAATAAGAAATTAACAAGTAAATATTCCTATTAACATGAGTTTTTCAAACGTTGTCACAGGTAATGGGTTAATTTTCAAATTTTCTTGAAACACAGGGCAGCAGTTGTACTAGAAATCTAATGATTCTAGAATGTTAAACGTATATATCAACAATCTCTGCCTTCTTTAATCCCTAATTGTGTACTTGTCGCAAACAAAATTCATTGAAGTGAACCAATTACTATCCACAAATTGACATCAAAGATTCAAAATGATCAACCAAGAACACCATCAATTGCTAAAGAGGGCTCAATTTCGGTTAGAACAGCACAAAATATCCACAAAACTGTCCAAAGCAAGGCAACTAAACCATTTGGTATATTGGTGCAGACAGGGACGAACGCAGGATCATAGAGTGCGGGGGCTAGAAATTGAACCAAGCCCAGGGTGTATGAAGTATATGACTCGAAACCTGTTCTTGAAGTCAGCAGGAAGCTTTTCATATATCCTCCTCAATATAGTCACACCTAGGGAGTTATCCTCTTGAACAGTTGAATGCATGTAAACAATGCAGAATGGTCTCGCTGCATATTTTGTGCAAAATGTAATTCTTCAAACGCTCTCTGCTAATAACTTGAGCTGCATACCATAAGGCCAACACAGTACATGAAGATTTAGCATGATAAAACCAAAAATCCACTCAAAATAAGATTCTCCAGATGAGAGAGTAGATTTCTAATCAGAGATAAAGAAGGTTAAAAGTATGCTTCTATTTCATCCTAACTGTTCTCCTTTCTACAGCTTAGAGGATGAATTTCAGGGCCAGAATTAATACTCAGGAAAAGGAAAAAGAGAAATCTACTCCTTCCTTTCATTTGTTTATTTATTTTTTTTTTTTTTTGTAGGACAGGAAGGGCAAAACTTTTGACTTGTTTTGTTAGAACAAATTAATTTATCTATTAAATTACAGTTGCACATGTTTTTTAGTTGTGGTTAAGCTTATAGGCAAATAATGTTAAAATTGACCCTCAACACACCCTAAAAAAAAGAAAATTCATAATTTTAGAGCTTAATCCCTATCCAAATCCTTCAAATTTGGGGAAATAGTAAATGTAAGCCGGAATGACAGAAAAATGGAATGCTTTCAGTCCTTTAATCCTCCATTTTAATCAAACCAACCAAAGAATAGATAACATACTCTCCATATCATCTCTCCCTAAAACCTTTTAACCATCCATTTTTCCTCAAACCAATGCGCAGAAGATTTACGTCAAAGGAAAGAGATTTAATATCAAGAAATTCAAGACATGACAAATGCTTTCACATCATCTTCTAAGAATTGTAAGGCACATGATGAGTGATCTGATTTGAATAAATTTAGGTACTTAATGATAGGTTTAGTCAGAATATTTGTACAAAATTAGCATAGCAAAACATTATCATAAAGTAGAGACAAATATTCTAGGATAAAATGAAAAAGGTTATGTTTCAGTAAGCTAAAAGACGATATGAGAAAGAGTTTCTAAAAACCAAAAAACTCAGCTACCAGATATGCATTTTTCCCTAATTTCAATTCAAAAGAAGGAAAAACTAAATTGATTAATCTCAATAGTCTATCCATATGGAATTATGGTTACATTTTGTGAGATACATTCTTTTGAATAATTATCA
>CATIWJ010526571.1:0-27886 GCA_949640765.1 Croton laevigatus | reverse complement strand
GGTTCTTGTTGTTAGTGTAGTGTTGTTTGATGTGCTTTTGATCTTGTTACTATATAGGAGGGGATTTGATTTAGTTGGGAGAGCATATTTTTTCATGCTTTAGCTTGGGTCTGGGTCAGCTTGGAACAATACCCATAATATAAAGGGATTTGGCAAGCTTTTGCCTCGAATTTGCCATTTACTACCAGATAAATTCTTTTAAGTTAGAGGTTAAGTCTCACGCAATCCCTCCATTTTCAATTAGCTGATTTGTTCTCAGTAGTAATGGAGGGAGTAGTGGCAGCGAGGGTGACAGTTCATTTATAAAGAACACAAACAGAGATGAAAAGAGAAATGAAATTCGGTTAATCATGAAGCACTTGTATTTTTATTCAAGAGAATTTTTCTTTGAGATTTCTTAGTTATATGCCAATTTGTGTTGGGGTTTTCCAGTTTTGAAAAATATGCTTTTGAGGTTCTCGAAATTTTGCAATGTCCAACTTTCAAGTCCTTCCATCAATTTTTATATATGAAATATCCCGAAATATTTTGCTAATTAACTTAATAAATTATCTTATAACAAATATTGAAAGATAAATTTATCCTTATTTAATTGAATTATTGTATTTAAATTAATAAATATAATTAAATTAATTTTATAAAAAATTAAATAAAAATATGAAAGGTAATATTGATTTTTTCTAAATTACTAACATGAAATGAATGGAATTTGCATAAAGGATCAGATAGCGGACATGGACAGTCGTAAATTTTGAAGATTTAAAATATATTTTCAAAGCACAAAAATCTGAAAGCAAATTGGAGTGTAATTAGGGATTGAAAATTAAATTTTCATTATTCAATCTAGTTTAAACTTCAAAGGGTGGAAATGGTTGCATGTTTGCCATTTTGATACAAAAGTTAAAAAATGAAATGATTTAGTTACTAAGTCTGCTGAAATTGTATTTTGAATGGATAAATTTTAAATTTTATTCAATCTAATCCACAAGTCAAAATTTAAGTGAAAATGATGAATAGGTTGATTTTATTATAAAGTATTTGTAATGAACTTAAATATTTAATTGGTAATTTTCAAAAAAAATAAAAATTTTTCCAATGCAAATATATAGTATTTTTTTTTTATTTTTTCCCTTTTTGTTATTCACTCTTTTCCATTTTGCCTATCCCATAATATCACACTTAACTACTCTTTTTTGCCAATTTTCAATTTCACTCGGATTCTACTTTTTTTTTCCCCAAACTCTCTATGAATTATGTAATTTTAAATTTTGTGTACCGCCACCTCAGATGATTATTAGGACCGCTGAAGGACATGCTGCTCACACGTTGGCGCACCTTTCTTCTTCTTTTCTCTTTGACATTTCTTCTTTCTCCGCTTCAAAATTTCAAATAACCAAGACATTTTCCGTGTTTTCCCGCAAAAAAGTCCACTTCACTTGAGTTCCTTACTCTCACTCACATTCAATCTGGAAAAATTAGAATCCTGAATTCTTTTGAAATTACCGTTTGAAATAATGGCCGCAGCTTCTCCATTCGGTGAAGGTCCCTACAACACAGAGACCGACGAGGAAACCATCGCTTTTAGGAAGAAGCGTTCACGGCGTGTGAGCTTCGCGGACCGTGAGATCACTTCCGTCCACATCTTTAATCGGGACGAAGACAGTGAAACCCCTCCCAACTCGTTCGATAAGAATGTAAGATCCGAGGTAGACAACGAAGTCTTAGGGTTTTTCCGTGACCTCGCTGATAGAGATGATTATAAAGAAATGTCGCCAAATGGAGTGGAAGACGACGACGACGACGACATTGTCAATGTGAGGAAGTCGTTTTTGAGGCCGATTGGGTCACCGTCTCCTGGAAGTAGCATTGTTGGATCTGCTACTTCGAATGAAGATGGTTTGTGCTCAACTTATTGTTCCTTTTTTGTTAGAATTGCAATGATTTAGTTTGAAAGATAAGTTCAGTATAGTATTACATTGATAATTTGAATCCTTCTTGTTTACATTTCAAACGCACTGGATATTATTGTGATTCCTTTTGGAAACACAAATTTTCAAACTGCATGTTGATTGGTTAATTTTGTTTGGAGGAGGTGTATATGTGCTTGATGTAACTTAGCATGATTTAATGGATGTTTGTGAAGACTTTGAAATGTATGTATAGTATAATACTAATCATTTTATTTGAGTAGGTAAATTGATATGTAACTTTTCAAATAATTTACATAGTCTATTCAGTCATGCTAGATGGCTCAAATATTGAAGTTAGCATTTCTCACTTTTGGCATGTTTATAATCTATATTACAATTTTCTTAAGAAAACATGCTGAAGCATTCTTTTGGCTGCTGATCTTTCAGACTACAACTTTTCTGGGCCTGTTTCGGCAAACTTTATTAGATGTGGAGAACTTTCTGATTCTGCTGCCTCAGATAACAATCATGACATTACAATGGATTCGACAGCGTTTTCCATGCATTACCGAAGTCTTGCAAGGTCTGATTCGGGAAGCACTTTTGGAGAGAAAACTCCTTCCTGTATAACCACTCCTTCTGCTTCTGAAAGTTTGATGGTACTAACAAAAGCCATGAAGAAAATTCCACTAGTTTCTCTTACTGCTGAAAAAGCCAGTGACTGTAAAGATTCAAATGATATGAGTCTTATCTGTAAAAGCCCACGAAATTATGATTATGGGAAACTTTCTCCTACACTGGAAGCACTTCTGGCAGATTCACATGATGTTTCTGTTTTTGATTCCGAGAACCCAAAATTATTGAGCGGTGACAGTTGCACATCTCACAAAGATGAAAGTTTGGTAGCTGATGCATCTGTGGATCAGCAAATGCAAACTCCTGATCAGCTGAGCAAAGTAATAATTCTCCTTTGGATTATATTTTTTTTCCTTTAAGTGCTTTGGTTTCTTCTATTTTACATACTGTAAGGTTACCCACTCAGTTGCTTGTGTGTAATTACCTTGGTTACTGTCTTCTGTTCATCTGCCGCTCAGCATGATCTTGGTTGGTGGGTTGATTTTTGACCATTTTTCTTTGTGTTGGCTCAATGCTACATCGCAGTTAGCTTTCATTCTAACTTATATTGTTTCTCTTACATGAAACTAGAATTTTTCTCATTCTCTCTCTCCTAACCATAACACGCCCCAACAAATGTATTTTATGTTTCGGTATATTGAATTCTTGTGCTACGACTGTTTGCGACTCCACTAAAATTGTTTTTCTTGGAAATGTTGAATTGCGGCCAGTGATTTCTGGCTTTGGGACACAGTTCCACATCTTTTACCTCTTTTCATGTCATGTTACTTGAAGAAGCCCACAAATTCAAGTAATTTTGTTGAAAATTTACCTCAATCTCATATTTTCTGTGGAAATTAATGCATTGGATCATTCACCATGGCTTTTGTTTCAATTGCAGGTTAATGATGATAATGAGAGATCTGTAATCGGGATGAACTTGATGAATACCGAATTTCCTGCTGTGAATGATATTGGCCTGCAGAGCATGAACAGTAAAGTGCTTCAGTTGAGTGCTTCTGCACTGCATGAATCTAGAAAAATTTCAAACAAGGGATGCTCTGAAGATACTCCTAACTGTGGAAGTGGTAGTTTTGGTGTTCATCAGAATTCTGATCAACACCCTAGATCTCCACTAAGTGGGTCCATATTGTCATCCTCTGCTAAAGTGGGAAAAGTGTTTTTGGATGGTGAACATTCTGTCAAACTGTTAACATATGTGACTTCTTCACCAAAACAGCCAGGATCTTTGTTTGGCAAAGAAAATATAAAGAGTGGTGAGAATCTTTTTCCTATTTATGAAAGCAGTTCAAATTTGAAAATATTTGAGCCTTCTCCACTTTCATGTTCTTTGAAAGATGGAATCAAGACATCAAAGAGAAGATTGTTAAAGCTCCTTTCTCCTACAACTTTATCCTTGGATGTTGTAGCTGAAGAAAGCTGCAAAGGTTCTGAGGGCAAAAATATTGAAAACCTGGTTAGTAACTTAGAAAAGCACATATTTTCTGTTGATCAGAACATTAGACAGCATGATAGGACTGATGGCATGGATGATGCTAGTGATAGGAGGCCAAAGATTGATGGTATGTCAGGTAAAAACAACGGAGCTTTAAGCCTCACAAAAGGTGGTGAACCTCTGATTCATACGTCTTCACACAATCTTATTGAGGAGGGTGACACTCAGCTGATGACTAAAGTCCATTCACCTTCACAGTTCATTGGGTCACAGAAAAAAGTCCAGCAAGACATTTTGATGCCAGAGAAGTCCAAGCAACAGAGGTCGGTTGTTTTCGGGTCTGATTCCCCCTCATTCAAGGTTAATCAAGTTCAAAAAAATGATTCGAGAACAAGCGTCCCTCTTGATAGTTTTGTTTTTTCTCCTCCAAAGACAGTGGATAAAAAATTGTTGTTTTTGTCAGAACATCAGGGCACTGTCTTTCAAGACATTCAGTATGATGATCTTGTTAGCATTGACTTAGAACAAATAGGTAAGGTCACCATCAATAATAATTCCACTGCTGTAACAGATGAATCAGAATTCTTGTCCGCTGAAGGTAAGAATGTGCAATCCTTGGCTGGGATAGAAATTCTGTCACCCAACTCCAGTACCAGTGGATCCAGGAACACTGACTGCCATATGGAACTTGAAGTTTCTCAGAGTAAAATTCCAGAACAATATATTAAGAACTCTTTTCTACAGAAGAGGAGAATTGAAGAGTCAATTCCCGAGGATGCAGATCACGCAGATAAAATGAGGAGGATCAATAAGACTCCAGAAATTCACAAAAACCAGTGCTCTAAAACAAATTTTAACCATTGGAGTGATGTACGTATACATGCTACTGTTACTTTTTATCTCAGTGGACTTAACATATTTGGGCATTGCCTTTATATACAATTAGACTCAGGTCAAGTTTACCCATCTTCATCTTGTCATCTTGATTGTTTGTTGTGCTAACTGCCTTTGTAATTTGATACATTAGTTCTTTCATAGAGGTAAACCTTAAGTTGTTGACTTTATCTTAGAACCAGCATTATTTTCCATGGTTTTCATCAAAATGTGCCAAAAAGGTATAAACAAACTAAATTGTCAAACTATTTATTGAAAATTAAATATCATTTAGTTTAATAAGATAGGTATATGAGCAGCCCACCTTGGGTTGTAAAACTTTTTGGTTGAAACCACATGATGGTGCAATGCAAATGAATAAAACCGAAGGCTTTTCTTGTAGAATTTTTCCTTTCATTCTTACAATTCATTCTGATTTCAGCTTCTGCCTTCGCAGGTTTTGCAGAGATTCTCAATGGATACACAGCAGTTGCACTTTCCATTAATAGATAAACTGAATATAAAATCAGTAAGATGCATTCCTCTCTTCTTTATGCTAGGCTTTTGTTGTTTTTTTTTTCCTCTCTTTTAATGTAGTTTTATTGTTTGTTTGCAGATTATTGTGCTGCAAGATATTTTGGTTCACTTGCAGAAGACGAAGATGTACGAGATGCTCTGTTCTCATATAATGTCCCAGGTATGAGGAATGAGTAAAACTGAAAAAAGAAAAAAGATTATCATGTCATTTTTGCATTTTGTTTATTTGTGCTCATTGCTTGTGTTGATAAAAATAACAAATCTGGCTTAACCATGCACCTTCTGCAATTCTTTTATTTTTCCTCTGCAGAAAATTTGTGATGAGTCCAGTGAAGTTCAGCTTAAAAGGTGGTTACTCTCGTTTTCATTATTATGATTTCATGGATATAAATGGCTTTGGTCCTTATAATATTAATGCAACTTCTCTGTAAGAAGTTCTGACTGTTGAGTTAGATGTTACAGAGTAGCTGAAGCAAAAATGTTGCTGTATAAGTTGGCATATGAAAAGACACGGCAGCAGTTAATGTCCATAAACTGCAAGAAACTAGTGGTATTTTCCTCTCATCTTTTTATGTTTTACGTTCTTTAGTTATGTATATATCTCATCATCTGCCCTAATTATTGGATGCAGAAAAGCCGACGAGAACTGAGCTCTGCAATTACCAAGTCTGAGATGCTGAAGTTGAATAGAAGATATTTATTTTTGCCTACTGACAGAGATCCCACAGTTGATAATATTAGCAATTCATGTACAGTTAATCCTGAAAGCAAACATGAGGTATACATGTTATTTGGTATGGACCCATTAGATTCATGAAGTCTACCTTTAGACATTTACCAATTATGTAGAATTATGATGTCAATGAAGAGAATGTACTCATGTTATTTAATGAAAGGTTTACAACAACTAACAAAAATATTGTGTATTGTAATCATTTGTCTAATCTTTTCCTAAACTACAGTAGTCAGCACATTCATTTTCTTTTCCATCTAGAATAGATTTGACGACTTTAAGAAAATTCAGGAGCTTTCTCTCTCCCTTTCTCTTTTATTCTGTGTGACTTCCCACACAATGGCCAATTTCTTTACAAAAGAAGGCAAGGAGTTGTTTTCTTAACATTCTTTTTGCTCGCTGCTAAGTTAAGCCCATGTGCAGTTCACTTATCCAATGTTCTGAATATGCCATAATTATAGTATCTTTCTCATTAGAGCACATATTCATAATTTAGGGTCACATATCAATGTGTAACTTTTGACTTGATTTTCTTCTCTTCATTGTACATAGTTAAGTTTTTCTTCTTAAAATGTTTGCGTCCTTGCATTATAATCGTGCAGGGTTCTAGGGAGAAGGTAGATTCAATGAAGCAGGAGTTTGAGGCTTTGGATAGAAAAATAAAAAGTCTAACAATGTCTTTACACAATTACTGCAAAATAAAAGGAGAGCCAAGCTGTTCTGAGACTATAGGACTGCTAAATGAACAACTAAAGAAGAAAACCACTTGCAGGTTTATACGTGAGAATTTGCAGGTCATTCTACTTTACCTTATTTTTATCACATGTAATGTACAGTGTCTACTCCTTCACTGAGAGAATTGTTTTATCTGTTTTTTCATCAGTTATGGGAAGTTGATGATTTTGGGAGTAGGAACGGTAAACAAAACATTGCTCTCAACTATCAAGGTCTAATCTGCCAAAGGTTGAATTCTTTGTTCATTTTGGCAAATATATATTGATCAAAATATTTGCCTTTAATACTATTCATTGTGGTGATGAGATACAGGTTTGCAATAAAGAGTGGTACTTCTCCTAGCATAATTGTTTCAAACATATTAAATGACGCCATCATTGCAAAGGTAATTTAGCGTTGAATATCTTTTTTTCTGTATGTAATTCATTTTGCTGACTTTCCACATTCTGAATTACATTCTTTCTTGTTTATTAGAATTTTCCTAACATGGAGGCTTCCTTGGCTTTTGCTTTTGTTCACAATGATAAAACCTCAAAGAAGCATGTTGGATTCAGAAGTTTTGCGCTAGAAACTCAGGCAAGTCGTCGTATTTTTCTGTGCTTAATTTTTTTTTTTTACTCTTCAAATGAAAACACATTGATCACTTAACCGATAAGCTCAGTTTAATTAGCACCTACATATGTATGCTACAAGCTCTTTAATATACTTGGAAACATATGCCATAACACTATTAAACAACCCTCTCTCTCACACCTTGCATCTTATTTTTTTAGCGTTTTGGAAGGCACAGAATTGACTTTGTTAAACTGGCACTCTTCAAGACTATTGCTTTTCATTCTAATGCCATTTTGGTTGTGCAGATTACCAGTTCACGACTTCATAATTTGCTTGATGTGGTTGGAGAAATACAATCTGCACAATTAGAAATTAGAAATCTGGTCCAGACATGCTTTCGTTCTTCCTCTGGTAATTGATAATGCATTTTTATGACAATTCCTTTTGCCTATGGGCTAAGAATTCTGACATCCAAATGTTACATTCTTATGGATTGCTGAAGTTTATAATGCCATTAAGGTTTGAGGAATTTGAGATCAGGGTCTCATAAAAGGAAATTCCAGAAGTAAACTTTTGTGCTCAATGAAGCCCTAAATTTTCGTGGGAAGCATATCTGAGCAATGATTCACAGCCAAAAATTCAAAGTTTCAGTTCAAAAGAAAATGAGAAGAAAAGTGAAAAAAGAAGAGATGAAAATGTAATTTCCCTGCTGCATGTGGGGTGGGAGGGTGGGGGGTGGGGAAGTGGTAGAGGAGGGATATTTAAGGTTTCAGATTTACTTTTGCTGTGTCATTCAATGTTAGGATATATTCAGAATATTTAATCATTTGTTATAAAAATTATTATCTATTAAACTGACCTTTTAAAATAAAAATAGCTGAATAAACCAGAGATTACATAATCAATGTCCAAAATAACCAAATTTCAATTCTTTAGGTTTGAGTTTGCTGGTTATATCTTAATAGTTTTTTTTAAGTGGTAGTTATATCTTAATAGTTGTTGACCTCTATTTCTTGTTTTCCTTTTGGCTATGGCCATAGAAGGATTGAATTCACATTCTTCTTTCTTAGGCGTACTTTGCAATATCTATTATTTATTTTTTCTTGTTAGATGCATTTGTCTATACTGTCTCTATTATCATATTATTTCAGTGGATGCTCCAGAAGGTCAGAACTAACCTTTACTTTGTATGGATTTTCTTCTTCAGTTGAGCAGCTTGATTTGCAGCTTTGCTTCATTGATTTTAACAATGGTCAGAAGGTGATGGTCACTCTTGACATGACATGTTTGAACTGGTAAAGCTTGCATATCTTATTCTTTTTTCACATTTGGTAAATGTTTTCAAAGCTAGTATATTTGGACACATTGTTGTGGACTGATTTACTTGTGCCTATCCTTACTGGAATGCAAGCCAGCATTACTGCTGCATAAACTGGTAAATTAATAGCAAGCTTCATCCTCTTTGTCATGTCTTGACACTGCATTTGGTCCTGGGGAATCACCCATACTCAGCTTAACGGAGTCCTTATTTCAAAATAATTGGGTGTCATATGAATTTTGTCCTTTGGAATGACTTGAGTATCTAAATTCTCTTTTGCTTCGTTTCCTACATGCTACACTATTTAGAAAGTTACTTGTGTAAATGCGTTTAGATTGAAATGTGATAAATGCCATCTACTATTTTGTGTGCGCAAGCCCAATAACTTGTTTCAGGATCTGTTGAGATTAGGAGTGTTGTTTTACCTGTATTTATCATATGACCAATTGACGCAGAAAATAAGGGAACTCCAGGGGTTAAGTAAATTATTAATTTGTGCATTTTAATATTTTATAATATTATGGAGGAATTGTTTTCAATAAGAAGGGATGTTTGAATATTCTTCTAGCCTGCTAGAACTAACATTGCAAGCTCTTGACTTGATTTATGTCTTCTTGTTCTGAAGTCTGAACATGGAATCCTAACAGGTCTAGTTGTTAATTTTAGTTAATTTTATTTTTTGAGTTCAAGTCTGAAGTCTCAACCTGGAATTGTATAGTAGTTATTTTTAATTAAAATTTTTTATTTGAAGTGCAAATTTTTTAAGCATTAAAAAATAAAATATCTGTTGGGTTAGATTGCTTTGAGCCAATAAATGCCCAAACCTTTATGCTCTGTCATTCAGTTTTCCAATTATAAATTCTAACAATGGATTTTTTTATGTTTTATGATGTGCTTGAGACCACAGAAACTGCTAGCTCTCTTGTTAATAGCAAGTCCTACATTCTGTTAATACAGGCAAAGGTTATTTTGTATTCCCATCTCTCTGATATTCTGAAAATTCCAGATTTAGGTCTTCTTTGAGCCCCAGTTTCTTGATTTCTAAAACCCTAGCTTTAGTCTCTGAAAAATTAGCTTTTCCTTGTTTGCTCACATTGTCAAGATGATTTGGCTAATATAGCAACGTAGTTCTAGATCTTGGAAGTTCAATTGGATGTGTCAACCTTCTAATAGAAATTGACTTTTGGAAAACTTATTTAGTCATGATAACTATTGTATAAATTTTATGAGCAGTCTCTGTTAGGTAATCCTATTGCTTGATTTCAAGAATGATAGTGATGGTATGGGTAACTGCTGCTTGCTCGTGATTGTTAATAATTCTGCACAAAATATTTATCTTAAAAGAGAGAAAATTGATTGAGTAAATAAATATACCTTTACATATACATTAAGTTAATGATTTCCTACCTTTAAGCTGTAGCCTAAAGCAACAACTTGTTGCACATGATGTCATCCTTTATAATATTCATATCTCAGATGAGTTTCATCTATATTTTTGGAGTTTTATGATTAGATTGTCTGATAATGGTGTTTCTGAAACAGTGGGGTTTATCCTTCAGATGTCATTCCATATCGACTAGAAGCTTATAATGCTGGGACATATGCGTCAATGCCTGAGTCACTATCAGTCAAAATAAAAAGTGCAGTTGACAGTGTCGGAGTTGGGTATTCAAGGATCATAAGGCTTTGCAGGTGTATTTCGAAGGTGGTTCAGCCCTCTTGCACGTGAAGGCTTAAGGGAAGAGATCTTATTGCCTTTTTACTCGGTATTTAGGTGGTCCGGTCTCTTTTTTTTTTGTGTAATTCATTGTACAGATAACTCACTTCCAAAGAATTGTGCTTTTCAATGAAATCCGCAGGGAGCTTTTTCATTGATTGGTATTTGATAATTGTAACACTAAAGCACGATATTCAACCGATGCTGCTTAAATAGAAAAAGTCTACTTTAGAAATTTTTCTGAGAGTACTTATCAATTTGTTTGTTGGGGTGCTCTGTTATTCGCTTTTGTAGTTTGAAGTTGAACAAAGGGGCTGTCCTTATTTGGGTGGCGTGGCGGCTAATTTGTTGATTATAGGGGGCATTAATGTTGAGGATCAATAGTAGATGTGTGTAGACAGCAGAAAATGTGGAGGATAAGGAAGAGTATTGTTGTAGTTATAATGTTGAGCAGCTGTGGATGATTGAAAATTTTTGATGTTGGGGTAGCTGTCCACATTCTGGTGTTGACACATTTTTAAACATTTAGGACCACTTTTTATGCGACTCATATGTGGACCAGTTAAATAGCTTGATGTTGAACATGTTAAACCAAGAAATTGGGGGTAGATTTATGATTGTTTCACATACTCTAATCTTTGCTTTTGGAAATTGGAATATGCAGATTTCTCTCTTGCTATTGGTACACGCGGCCATTCCTAATTTGGTACGTGTGTCTTTTTCCTTTTCCTTGAGGAGCCTTTTTGTTTTTGAGAGTTTTTAATTACTGTATAAGAAATCTGCTTCTGTTTTTAGGTCTGATTTACCGCATACCTATACCTATATGAATTGATAAAGTAGATCACTAATTGACCGGTAATGATATGGTTATACGGCAGGATAGTCATTTCCTGAGCATCACTGCATATTGGTGCTAATAATGTGGTCGGTAGGAATGGACCTCGACACGTTTACATTTTATTATTCTTATTGAAGATAGAATGACTAATAAAAACACATCCTGATTTGCTCGTACTTATATGAATTTATCGTTATACGGTACACCCCTTGTCTAAGCTTTATTACTATTTTGTTATTAGTATTCAGAAATTTTTTTTATTTTAATATTTCTAACTATTTTTTTACATAAAAATAATATAGTTATATATTTCAAAAATTGCATTATCAGTCATGGATTATGAAATTTATGGAGAAATCAATAAGACTTCACATTTGTTTCAGTTGGAAAATAAAATTCCTAAATTTGACCGGTATTTTTAAAATAAAATAATGGATTTAATTTTTGTTATTAATTAAAAAAATTGATGGAATTGATAAATTTCACAATTTGACAAAATGGCGGGTTTAAAATCATGTGATGAAATTTCGTGTTTGGGTTTAATAGTTCCTCTTTTATGTCTTTTGTACTGTTTTCATTTTTTTGAAAAAAACTTTTGTACTGGTTGATTTGTTGTCTTGTTCTTGATTAAGTCTGATGAAGTTTTAACTTTTATCAATTTTGTGGGTTAGTTTTTTTATTTTTTTGCGCAATCAAATAGATGAAATTTGTAAATTCACATAACGAATAAATTTACTTTTGAAATGCTATAAATCCAATCATTATTTAAATATATTATGGATTTTTTTTTCCCTAAATATATAACTATATTATTTATAAAGATTGATTATAATGACATAATATATCTTTTCCATTACTTTTGAACAACTCATTCACCTGTCATTTTAACAGCGATAATTTCTAATACAAACGGATCTTTAATAAAATAGATTCTATTTCGCTTCTAATCTATTACTTTCTTGTCTGCATTTCGTACCACAACTGTTAAAATGCCACATCTTTCATCTTTCTTCTTTCTCAACAGCTATATCAACATTAATTTTCGAAAAACTCATAAGTGGAAGAGTCCAAGCTGTTTGTACATTTAGCCTAGTTATATTAGCATATTCAAGGTTCCTTCTTTCAATTGTTACTAAATCAGCAAATTCCTTCCAATTTTGTATTGCTAGGCTAACAATGTCTACACAAGAGAAATACTTATTATTAAAAAATTATTGGTTCCTAACTTTCCTTATTTGCCATAGAAGAAAAACAACAATTGAGTTAAGTTGAATTCCATTACCTTGCTTTATTAACAATTGAGACAAATTTAATCAAGTCTCTGCAAAAGATATACCTCTTATTGAATCCGTTCTTAAGGCTAGAGTTGAGCTAAACCAAATAGTTTTAGCATAAGAGCATAAGAACCTGCTACTTTTTTTGCACCTCCAATTTCCATAAACTGCACCAAGGAAAGGTATTAGTGACATTATTAACAAACTGAGTTAAATATCAGTAATTTACAGGCCTTTATATAGCCTAATTTAATAGAATAATTTTTGCTATTGGTAAAATGCCAAACAAGTTGATCTTCCTATTGAACATTTGCAAGTGGCATAGACAAGATCAATTATGCTTCATCTTTGACAAAATTATTACGGATTATAGATTGTTTTAACTCCATTGATTGCTAACCAGTCAGTTGATGTACCCATATTAAAGAATTGTCCCTATTAGAAGTCATAGTAGGTATAAAAGGAGGATTTTTCAAAAGCCAGCCATCAAGAAAACAAGAAATGTATCTCCCATTTTTTATTTGCCATATTACACACTTTCTAATACTTTTTTCCCCACAGAATACTCTTCTAGCCCCATGAAAAATTAGCTCTGGCAGTGGCTTTGCAAAATCAGAATGAGGAAAATACTTCCCCTTGAATATCCTAACTAATAGGGATTTAAGCTTTCTAATAATTCTCCACTCTTGTTTTGTAAGTAAAGCTAGATTCATAGCTTCCCAATCTTTAAAACCTAACCCTCTCTTTTTCTTATGCAAATTCCTCCATGCAATCTAGTGAATCTTGTGTTTTTCTTTTAATTGTTCCCACCAAAAATTGGCTACAAGCCTATTACTATTAATTTCTTTTGAAAGAGAGCTAAAGGGACTCTAAAACATGAAAAGGTAAAAAGAGGAATAGATGAAACAAGAACCTTCAACAAAACTTCCTTACCAGCATGAGATAAGAATTTTTGGTTCCATCCCTGCAACTTCATTTTAATCTTTCATTGATAAAGAGGAAAGCTTGTTTCTTAGATCTACATATCAATGAGGGGAGTCCCAAATATCTGTTTATACCACCCACATTAGTAATTATCAACGTGCTTGCCAAATCATCTTAACATCCATAGGAGTATTCTCCGAAAAGAAAAGAGAAGATTTAGATAAATTAATAGTCTGCCCTCTTTGATTAGCATATAAAGCAAGAATGCGCTGCAGACATTCAATCTCAGTAATTGTAACTTTCCCAAAAATAAGAGAATCATCAGCAAACATAAGATGAGATATTTTCTAACAATATCAATTTAGAAATATACCAGATAACTCACATGTCCTAATATATTTATTAAATAGATAAGTAAGACCCTCTGTACAAAGGAGAAACAATAACAATGAAATAAGGTCTCCTCGTTGGATACCACGAGAAGGAGATATAAATCCATGTTTTTCTCTATTGATTTTAATAGAGTACGTGACACTAGACATATAAGTCATAATCCACTTTATCTATTTTTCATGAAAACCCAATGCCCTCATTATTGAATTTAAGAGCAAATTGAAAGAATTTTCCTCCTCGTTTGTTGTTCAAGTAATGAACTATTTCATGGGCAATTAAAACATTATCTATGATTAATCTGCCCTTTATAAAACCAATTGGATTTTTAGAAATAATAAAAGAAATGATTTGTTGCAATCTCTTGGTAAGAATCTTATAAATGATTTTGTAATCAATGTTACATAAGCCAATAGGTCTAAAATCTTTACACATTGCACTTTAGTAATTAAAGAAAGCATGGTATGATTGATATTTTTCAACATCACCCCATACTCAAAGAAATATAATACAGCTTTACAAACATCATCTTTAATTATATGCCAATAAGTTTGAATACGGTTATCCGTAATGCCATCATCTCCAGGAGCTTTTGTTGGTTTAATTAAGAAAGCAGCATCAGTGATCTCCTCCATAGAAACTTCCTAACTAAACATGCATTCATTGTATCAGAAACTTTTCTTGGAATTCCCCAGTCTGAGACATCCACCGGGCCATTAACAATAGAAGTATAAATGTTGGTATAATAAATCAGAATGGTATTGACAATACTAGCTTTATCTATTACCCATTGATTGGAGCCAATAAATAAACCATTTATAGTATTTCCTCTCATTCTATGTTTGGTTTGGTGATGAAAGTAAGATGTATTATGATCCCCCACATCAACCAATTAACTTTGGACTTTTAAGCCTAAAAAGCTTCTTCCTGCAATACCGCAGTCTTAAATTCTTTCTCCTGCTATCTAATTTTGTAAGTCAGGGTAACTTGCTGATTGTTTAAGAGCTGCTATCTTTTTTTTGAATATTTTTAATTTCTTTAGCAAAATTAATTGTGTTTTCTTTGGCCCATAAAATTAGCTAGTGACGACATTATTTAAATTTGCTAAATAGTTTGAAAAGATTAAAGCCTCTACAATTTTTTTTCCTTAATCGTTTTAGCCGAATTAATTTTAACTGTTTTAACTGTTTAACCGAATAATATTTGATTAACCGAATTAACTGTTTAACCGTTCTATAAAACTCTCGGCCGAATTAAAATTTTAAAATTAAAACTTGTTGATATGATTCAACAATTCATTTGGTTTATTATTTGTATATCCAATCAATTGAATCTCAAGCAAATCAGGAAGACAAAAATTAGAATTTAGGCCTCAAACGATATTAACATACAAACGAAACGATACTACTATTATATTTGCTATATATACAAACAAAACGCAGTGTTTTGGAGTTCGGTTAATTCGGGTAGGTTCGGCCAAAATACTTTCTGGCCAAACTTAACCGAATTAACCAAATTATTTTTATTTTTTGGCCGAATTGTTTTTCAAAATTTTCTTGGCCAAACCGTTTTAACCGATTTAGCCGAATTAACCGTTTTAACCATTTTGGCCAAACCATTTGCTCACCCCTACTCTACAATCTGTATTCTAAGCGTCTTGAATTACCCTACCCACCTCCTTATTAGAAATCCATCTTTTGTCAAAACAGAAGAATCATTTAGGCCTTTACTTGCTATTGAACAAACATCTCTAAATCTTCTTCTTCTTCTTCAGTTCTTATTATTTTCGTTCTTTATTCTTCTAATGAAACTCACAGAAAGTAAAATCAAAATCTTCAGTTGTCATCCATAGAGTCCAGCGCTTTTAACAAAACTCACAAAAAGTAAACAAAATCGAGATTCAACGCCAATCTTGAACTGAAAAGCTAGAAGGTAGCAAGACCAGCGAAAGTCAGACAGGGTTTAGTCGTGGCATTGGTAAGTTTCAACGTTGGAAAGCTTGGTTGCACATAAACTAGGGTCGTTCAGTCTGTCAATGGCCTTTCTTCCGACTAGTGGCTGAAGTTCGTTCGATCGCCGATGAATGGTCCAGCATTGGCTCATTGGGTTGTTAGCAAAAAGCAGCACTAAAGAGTTAGGTCTGACAGAACAACAATTTTGGATTGTGTAGAACTAAGGGTGTCCGCTGCATTTTTGTTTAAAATAAATAAAATCAAGGAAATTTTTTTGGCAAAGTTGAATTTCTGATTTATTGTGTTTGGGTTTAGGGTAATTTCAGTTTTGAATGAATTTTATTGCTTGTAATAGGTTTGAAAAATTGATATTACATGTTGGTAACCGTTACTTCTTTTCGAGATCTGAGAATCATTACTTTGTGTTCTTCATTTATGATTGAAGCGTTTCATTCTGAGGTTCGAAGAAGTAGAAATTTGCTAATGTTAGAGGCTTGTTTTGCTAATGTGCTTAGATCTTCTTTTCCCGCCCTTTTTTTTTCTTATTTTTATGTATTTTGAGTTATTTATGATAATTTTTGCCTTTGCCTTCCTTTTGTTATGGATCTGGCCGAGTGATCAATCTTGTTTGAAATTATTTAATTTTGTGGTACTGGTTGACATTGGTAATTAGTTTGTTGGAATCTTTGCTTATGTGTATGTGATTTCAAATCTAAAGAGTTTTCGGTTTTAAAATCGAACTAAGGGGAACTGAACCGAACTGAATTTCGCGGTTCAGATAAGTTACTATTCGATTTTCACCCTCTTGGTTTAGATTTCGGTTACTAATTTTTTGCTTCGATTTCAATGCAATTTGAGTTTTTTGGCTTAGTTTGACCAATCGAACTGAAAATACCCAACTCTATTTATAATTTTATGAATGTACTGAATTAGTAACCTATTTGATTCTATAGCAATGAAAACGTGAACTTGCAAAACTCCAAAATTAGAGTTTGACACTTGACAAATCGGAGATGATTGATGTTGATTCTAATTAAGATTATGATTGTGATGATTATATACCTAACCAGGAGTCTCAAGAGTTAGGTGATTTATAGATCTTGTCTAATATAAAAAGAAACAGGTTTGCTAACGGTACTTTCTTGAATCAATCATTTTACCCCCTGTTAATAATACTAATAGTGGGTCTTAATCTATCTATAATTATAAACCTAAATGTCCTAAATTATATATTAGTAAGGAATAATGATGGTTGGAGTTACAATCTATGTTAAAAAAATAATAATAATAAAGATGGTTGGAGTTGGGTGAGAGAGAGAGAGAAAGGCGCGTGAATGATAAAGAGAGAGAAGGGTAGTTTGGGGAGTGCAATAAAGAATGAAAAAGTGAAGACCTTTTTGTGGGGTTGAATCTCACATGTCTTTTCTTTGTCTGGTCAAGTGGCTCCTTACGTACAAATACCTTATCTGAATAAATAAATAGTATTAACCTACACTAGACGGTTCCTTCCGTACTTTCACAGGTATAAAATTAACATCTTACTCTCTTCTTCCGTGTTCGCCCATCTGTTTACTCCGCACTTTTCATTTTGATGAGGTTACTAGATAAGGTACGCTTTTTCATTCTTTATTAGTATTTACATTTCTATTTCTCTTCTACTATTGTCTATTTTATTTATTTATATTTTTTAAAAGTGTCATATTATTGTTATTATTATGTAGGTAAAAAAGATATTTTTTATTTTATTTTTTTTAACACTACAAGTATTAATTATTTAAATGGGATAATATTCTTACAAGCAGTAAACATTTTCTACTTATGGATATATTAAAAGCATTTTTAATGTCTATCAAAATAAAATCATTGATTGATTTACTGATATGGAGATAGTAATGTAAGTTTATTTCTCAATCAAATACACAAATTTACTTGTGAGCTTTATGTATTTTCACAGATGAAATATTAAATTTTGTAAGTGATTCGTTATTTATTTGAATATACATGAATGATTTCTTAAGCGTTGAAACTTATATACAAGTAACGATTTAGACATTTAAACTTTCAAATTCTTAACTAGCTCTTGCCATGCGTTTCTTTTCATTCAAAGAGGTGTCTAAGTGATAATATAAAGTAAAATTTAAGTGTCACTTTTGCAAAATAAAATAAGAAAAAATTAATCTAAAGTCTCTGAATTTTGGTCTAATCTATTATCAGATCCTTAAATTTTATAAATTAAGCTATAAAGTCCCTAACTTTTAAATAAAATAACTATAGGGTCCTTCTATCCAAAAAAAAAAAAAAAAGCATAACACCATTAATTTAAGCGTAAAAGACTAAAATGTCCCTCTTAATAATTCAATGTTTATTAATTAATTATTTATTTTAATTTTACCAAAATTAAAAAAAAAATCCTAAAAGAACCCGAAAAATTTTCTTTCTTTCCACTCTTTCTTCTCCTTCATGTTTCTTCTTCCTTGAGCAACTTGCAATAAATCCTAAATATTAAACCAAAAAGCCAAATCTATGATTAACAAATTCACTAACTCAAACAAACTCAGAAAAAATGGAGCACAAAATCTAGAATATGCAACACTCAGGGACCCCAAAGTAATTCTCCCTATAAATAAAAGAAGAGTAGACTATAAAAATTCAAAAAATACAGTAATGTAATGTAACCCATGGATGGCAATGACATGATATTACTTTAGTTGAAACACCATTTGACGCACACCATTTGGTGTAAGTGCAAACTGGACAGACCCCAAAAGTGGAGGAAATAAAATACTAATAATTTTGCATAATTGCTTTCCTTCCACTTTTGGATAGCAACAAACAATATCTAGTCTACTAGATTTGAGCAAGAGGAGAGTCGCCTCACCCGCACGATCCCCTTTTCCTATTTCCAGATTTCAAAGGAAAACACATTACTTACTTTCCTTTTTATGCCCGCCAAGTTTCCCACTATATATATATATATTTATTTATTTTACCTTTTGCTTTGGTTCTAACTAAGACCTCATTAATTTATATTATATTAAATTAATGAGCACACGTGTTTAGTCCTTAATTTGCATTTCAAATCAAAACTACTATAATGTAAAAATCAATGAGTAAACGTGTTTTTATTTAATTCAAAGCAGAGCAGATGGAAATATTTTTTTTAACAAAAACATGAATAGTATTTTTATATAATATTATTGATAAATATCTTATCTTTTATGCAAAAAACCTTAATAAAAAGCCCGCATAAACATAGGATGGATGGAAAACGTGGAAAGAAACAAAAAATAGGACAGACAATAATTTGATGATTAGCAATAATTGTTTTTATTTTTTCAATTAAACTAAAGTCAAGGCGGTGAGGAAGTGAGCGTTAAATGAGGGATTTACTTTTTCGCTGGGAGAAGT
Source organism: Croton laevigatus (assembly GCA_949640765.1). Lineage (NCBI taxonomy): Eukaryota > Viridiplantae > Streptophyta > Magnoliopsida > Malpighiales > Euphorbiaceae > Croton > Croton laevigatus. The sequence continues at coordinate 8,651 of CATIWJ010526571.1, read as the reverse complement.
CTATCATGTAAAAACGTTAAAAAGGTAAAAATAATAAAATATCTTTTTTGAAAAAGAAATGATGAAATGAAATCCAAATACAAGGACACGTGTTGAGTAGGTGTGAGATTCGTTCACGCACACAATGGGGGAGTAGCAAAGAGTGGATTAGAGTGAAATTAAATTATGTGAAAAGAACAAAGTGGTAATCCTACTAATAATAATAAAATAAAAAGAAACGAACGCTTTTTTATAGGAGGGACCAATAAAAAATAAAAAATAAAAAGAAAAGGCCTAACTTTTCCTTTCACTAATGAAAATGACAGGGCCCCACCCACAACTTGAAATTTTTGCCCTTTTCCCCTTTTCTTTTCTGCACTTTTCATTAATCAGCTTATGTCACTATACCCAATCTCTCTCTTTCCCTCCTTTTCTCTCTTACATTAACTAAGCTTATTTTTTTTATTTAGAAATAAAAAGGAAATTATTATTATTATTATTATATTTTTGGTTTTGCCTTTTTATTTTTTGCATTAGCTAAAGAAAGAAGAAGAGACAGATTCCAGAAAACTAGTTCTCTTTTATCTTCCTCCTACTAGGGTTTCTTCTTCTGTAAATCTTTTCTTTTTGTTTGCAATACTTATTTTTATATCAAATACGGCCTTTTTTTTTCACAATTAAAAGTTCTTTAGATCTTCTTTCTTCCTTCATCTGGTAATTTTCTTCTTGAATTCTGTTCTCTTTTTATTTAAGTTTTTGGAAGAAATTCTTTTTTTTGTCAGTTATGGCTTTCTAACTAGTGATAGGAAGACATGGATCCTTCGTTCAGTTCATTTATCAGTGGATTTTGATGATTTTTTCTCTCTTATGTTTGTTGTTAATTTTGTTATGTATTTATGTCTCTGGATCGTGGTGTTCTTGTGTTTGTTTGTGATTTTGTTAAACAATCCATGATTTTTTTCAGCTTGGTAAAGTATTTTTTTTTTATTGTACAAGATTGCTTAGTGTTTACTCCTTCATCAGACTAATTTATATTTTTTGACATAAAAAAAATATTAGAGGTTCATCAATCTTGTTTGTTGGTCCTCTGTTAATTTTCTTGTGAAATTTCCCTTTTTTTTTTTCCTCTTTCCCGAAAAGTTTAACTTATTGAAAAGTGCTTTTGTTTTAAGCAAAATCTTGCTTATATTCTTGTTCTGTTTGTTCCAAAGTTGGAAATTTTTTTTTTTTTTTGCTGTTGTCTGAAAAAAATAAAATAAATCTGATTTGTTTTGGCCGATGTAAAGTTTTCAAATAATCGGAACTGTACCTTTTTTCCCCGTTTATCCTATTGGTAAATGGAAAAATATAATAACTGAACTTTGCGTGTAGCATAGATTCCATAAAGAATTTTGGGTCTTTGCAATTAGTAGTACTTATTTCTGGCAGTAACCATTAAATATGTCTTCCTATGATACTTTTTGCAGGTTGTAAACTGTCAGGGGATTGATTCTGCTGAACATTTTTGGAGGCCGGCTCTAATTCGATTGGAGTTAGTTTGAGTCTTTAGCAGAAAAAAAGGTTCAAGATGGGTTACATTTGTGATTTTTGTGGGGATCAAAGGTCTATGGTTTACTGCCGGTCAGATGCTGCGTGCTTATGTTTATCGTGTGATCGGAATGTTCACTCTGCTAATGCTTTGTCAAAAAGGCATTCCCGAACCTTGTTATGTGAAAGATGCAATTCACAACCTGCTTTTGTTAGATGCGCTGAAGAAAGGACATCTCTTTGTCAAAATTGTGACTGGATGGTTCATGGCAACTCTACCACAACTCCAGCACATAAGAGGCAATCAATCAGTTGTTACACGGGCTGTCCATCGGCTGCTGAGCTTTCCTCAATATGGTCATTTGTTTTGGATTTCCCTGCTGCCAGTGAATCTACTTGTGAGAAGGGATTAGGACTGATGAGCATTGCTGAAAATAGCTCCACTAGTGAATGGGACATGCCAGAGAATGCCTATCGTCAAAATCCAAACAGTGGTGCTGAGTCATGTGAAATTGCGAAGTCAAATGCTTATCTTGGGACTTCTTCAATGCCCGAGATGATTTCTATGCCAAACAATACGGATCAGCAATTGGGATCTGCAAAGGCACCTATGCCAAAGGTATTTACTGCTTTGGGGTATACATTATCTTGCAGTCATAATTAAAATGTGTTCTAGGTAAGCTCACATCTAGCTCAGTGGTTTGACAGTCTTTGTGTGCAAAATGTTATAAATTCTGCTTTGCGAGAAAGTTCATTCCTTTAGACAAATACCTTTGCAGCAGCTCTATTATTATAACCGTAAAAGTTTGGATCTCCTTTTAAGAAAAGCTTCGGTACCATTTCAGATTGTTTTATCTATCTCACTTTTCTATAATTCTACGGTTTAAAAAGTTTCTATCAGTGCCAAATATTAATTTTTACTCCATTTATTCCAAGTAATTGATTGATATATATATCTGGTAGTCTGTTTCTCCCTTTGAAAATTCATGTTCTTTCTGTTTTACAACTATTACATATTCTTTGTTTTGAATTCTTTTTTCTTAGATTTCTTAAATTTTTTCGAAGTTGCATCCTCTATACATATGATACCTTCAGTGTGCCCATTAGTTGATTGAAAATACTGTTTGCACTGAGGCACTTGCACTATCTATTATCTATTATATAGCACATTGTGAGAGGCTCATTTCTCCCTATAAATCTTTAGGGTCTACTTCTTGGTTGCTACAGGAGCTGCTAAAAACTTTGGACTTATATGTACCTTAGTTGTAATTCTGGGGATAATTTGATAAAATTGGATCTTGCCTGCAAACTTAAACGCTAAAATGATGAAGTTCAGCTGTCCAAGCATTGTTTTCACTTGTATATTTATATGAATATACTTTTTTCTTATATTTATTTGAGGACCTTTGTGAACCTTTCGTTATTGAAATGCAGTTATGCTGTCCTGGAGTAAAAGGTCCGGGATTTTGTGAAGACGATGATCTGTATGAGGACTTTAATATGGATGAAATGGATTTGAATCTTGAAAACTATGATGAACTCTTTGGTGTTACCCTTCATAACTCAGAAGAGCTTTTTGAGAATGGTGGGATTGACAGTTTGTTTGGGACTAAGGACATGTCTGCTGCTGATTCCAACTGTCAGGGTGCAGCTGCAGCTGAGGTTCTCTCTTCTTGTCCAGTTCAGTTGCTTGTGTTTCATTTGTTTAGCTTCTTGTGCCTTTTTTTTTTTTTTGCGGTCTTCAATGCATAATAATGGTGATTCATCTGCTCTTAGCTCATTGGGAAAAAACAATGGATCATGTATTTCATATTTAAAAGAACTTTTTTAGGAAACAGAATAAATAATTGCATTTTAGTGTATTTGGTGTTGCTGACAAATGATTTTGGAGAGTTGAATTGTTGCTGTTTATATCATAAAATTGCTTGTGTCAAAACTGGTGATTTTGTATCATAACTCAATTGGTTTAGGACAAGCAAAATCAAATTTGTAGAGGCTTGATGACACAAAATTCATAAGCTCAACAATCTTAGTGAATTCTTTTAATTTCTATCTATTTGGATAACTAATTTTAGCTTGTTTTACAATTTTTATTTAGACTTTCTTCCAAAAGCACCATTGGTTTGTGAAAATGGATGCTGAGCAGGAGCTTATTGAAATGTCCTGAACTCTACTTTCTAGAGCATATATGACACCATTCAGATGGTTTGTGAAACAAAATTTAAAATTTTAAGTCATATTTGCTTTAAGAAGTTGGAGCTCACCCTTAATTTTTTTCTAATTCCAGTTTGGGAAGTTAATATTGATGTACTAATGGAAGTTTTTGATAAAATACTAATTTATTGTACAGTACAACACTCATTTTAAAATTTTATGGCCCTATTCAATAGAATTGAAAGAAGCATGTAAATTTGTTAGGTCCCTCCCAATGTAAAAGCATGTCTGCAGCCCCTGAAAGGAAACATGGGACTAGAAAAAGAATTGTCATACAAAAAAAAAAAATTGAAACGGTAAAATGCCATGCATGAATGCTTTCTACAAATATGTCACAGCAACTGCAATTGTATTATTATATTACTTTGCACCTTAGGGTGACAATTTTCTGTGTTTATGCTAGGGGTAGTGTTTATATATGATAGGGGAAAATGTTTCTGAATGCAATACACCCTTGCTTTTGTGGTACACTGATATAGGAATAAGATAGTAGTCATCCGTTAAGTTTTTATGTTCTTTGAAGGTCATTGATTTAATAAATCACAGATATTGCACCCCGTTAATTTTTTGGTTCTAGGAGTGTGCCTTTAGCAATGGGACTATACTTATCTCAATATTTAGCCTAATGTGAGATTTCAGTATGTTTGCCTCTTTTTCTTTGTCATCCTAGGTATTAGCAAATGTTGTTAATATGGTTAGTTCTGGTTATGCATATGTAAACACAGTGCTGCTACATTTCACGTATATGTGTCTTAAATCCCTGCCTAACTCGAGCATTATTTTTCTTTTTCTTTTTTATCCATGATTATTATGTTTAATAATTTGCTTTGTACAACTCAAGATTTGCTTGGTTGCCTGTATTTTCTGAAGCATTAATAGCAATGAGCATTTATCTTCACATTTAAACATACTCATGGTTGCATTTCTCCAGGGATCATCTATTGGAGTCTGCAACACTGCAAAGCCAGCATGCAGCAATGCTGCATCTGCTGATTCCATGATGAGTACTAAAACTGAACCAATCCTTTGTTTCACAACAAAGCAAGGTCATTCAAGCCGCTCATTTACTGGAGAGAGTAGTGCTGGTGATTATCAAGATTGTGGGGCATCTTCAATGCTACTCATGGGAGAACCTCCGTGGTGTCCCCCATGTCCTGAGGGTTCGTTTACATCAGCTAACAGGATAAATGCTGTAATGCGTTACAAGGAAAAAAAGAAGACTCGCAAGTAAGTGTACTGCATATGACACTAATGGTATCATATAAGATTTAGATTAATATATTCACCGAGGCTTATTTTCACTTTAGTTGCTATATTGGCAAACTTTGTGCTATTAGTTTTCGCTGCCTTAGCATTTCTACTTTACGTAGCCTTTAATATTAAGTTCTGAATCATATGATGGCTTTTTTTCCCACTTTGTAATGTGTTGTTTTAGGTAATAGAAGTTTTTATTTGGCTCTCTAAATTATTTAATATCTAAAAATTCACAAAATTTAGGCAGTGTGCAATGAAGCATAGGTTAGCATGTGTATGTCTTTATATGATGTTGGAGGTTCTGATTTAATAAATATCTTGTAATTCACAAAATTGGCTGTGTACTTGGCTTGAGTTTAGGTCAGCATGTGTGCTCGATTGCTTGAATTTGTAGCTCAATTTCCATTAACCTTTAAAACCATTACAGAAATCACCCCTCATTTCCTGCAATTTATTGTCTCAAGCATGTGAGTCCTTCACTGTCCCTCTCCCCTCACACTTCTCTTTTTACCTTCCTTTTACAACTTCATTAAGCTCTCGAATGTGTCTTCTTCAACTCTCATCTATAAATGGAAACCAAAATAAAAACTGAAAATCCAGCTCATATTTGTGAGGACCTTTTTCATCAATCTCCCTACAGACTTGGTAGCAGCTGCACTGCCATCAAACTTCCTCTGCTGTTCTCCATAGCGCCAACCAGTAATCAATTCATTTAATTAATTAAACCTATAATGCAGTAACAATAAAGTGTCAGTAACGGCAACCTTTAATCCTTCACTCAAAACAAGCACATTGGTTATTTCTAAAGCAAAAACCCAATTAACAGAACCCATAAAGTGAGCTCTATATGTTGAAGCAACTGACTAGGGATGGACAAAAATTTGGGTGCTTGTTGACTACTTCTTGTTGTCAATCTTTGCAGCTAACAGTTGTCATTCATAACTCGAAACTATTGCTAAAAATTATTGCATTTATTTGTATCTCATTTTATTTTCATATTTGTGGATTTGTTTGGACACGTAGCTTGGAAGTTTAATGACATGACTACTGGTTGTAGGTTTGAAAAGAGAGTGCGGTATGCCTCTCGGAAAGCAAGGGCTGATGTAAGAAGACGTGTCAAGGGGAGATTTGTAAAAGCCGGTGATGCATATGATTACGACCCACTCAACGAAACCAGAAGCTACTGAGAGTACAATATTTATGCATGCTTTAGAGAGAAAACTGATAGAAAAGGAAAGAAACCGAGGTTTAGTTGGAGAGAATCAATTATTATTACATAACCATTGGCTGAAATTAATGCATGATTTTCCTTTGTGCAATAACAAGCTATATGTGATTGTACAGGAATCATGAGAAAAAAAAAAATGGGGATGTAAAAGAGCTGGTTTCTCGTGCTTCACCAATAAAGTTTGGTGGTGCAAGTTTCCATCACCGCAGGTTACAGTTGTTTTGTTTATAAAGATCCAAGGAGGCCAACGGAGGTTGATGTCTTGCAATTAAAAAAAAAAAAATTGAACCTTCGTTCCCTTTCTGCTTCTTGGAACAGCTTGTGTTCAGTTTTAGGAAAGGAAAATATTATTTGTGCAGCCATAGAAACGCCGAAGCTCATAATGTGGATTACTAATCTCCTGGCTCTTTGCTCTGGTGATTATATAAAAGCAGCTCCCAAAGTTGACTTGACATTTTAAGTTGCTTGATCAACGAAATGATCTTGCAGTTGTAATTTTTGTCTTTTAACTTTGATTATATATGATATGTATAGTAGGCACAGAATATATATAATTTTAGTTCAGGGTATGTCTGTTTGAAACAGTTACAATTATGAGGTCAGAGGAAACAGAAAACACTAACACTTAGTTGTAATTTTGTCCCCTTATCTTATTTTTTGTGGAAAAATACATCAAAAGATCATTGTAAGTATGATGGTACTCTCAAGCTATATTGTTTTGGTTATTTATTATATACATTGTTTAAGACGGGAGTAAATGTTTTTAATTGCCATTATTGTGTTTGTTCATTATTAAATTATTGGAAGTATTGATAGGCTTTTGTTGCATTAGGCCATAAGCCATCTGTGTCCCTCTCTTCTCTTGATTCCTTATTTCATAAATTAAATGGGCCTGTCATTCTGGCTGTACCCAGCCACTGATTTGGTTACTGTTTTACAAATCCAATGGAAAGAAGACTACTTTTTATATATGTTAAAATTGCACGAGTTTATGTTCCCAATCAAAAACTCTGAAATTCAGTAAAACTGGAGTGAACGGCTCTAGTACTAGTACACTCCAACCGAGCTTCCAAAAGAGCAAAGTTGAAATTTTTACTTGAAGAAATAATGGTATTTTGGTCTGGAACACCGCGTTTAGACTAAGGCATTGAAATATTGTTTGTACATTTTTGAGACTGAAATGCATCTAAATGAGCAAAATTTAAGACTATAATTAATTTCATGAACACGGAATTAACTAAAATTTGGGACTAAACATAATGTTTAATACTAGTTTATTTAAGTGATTGGAATAAGCATTTTCTCTATCTTATATTTTCTTTTTCTTTTTTTTTAGTAAATTGTTTCTTATGATTACTAGCAATTTTTTAACATGCGTTGCACGTGTTCACTTGTTTAATCACTTGTTATTTGATTTTGTAATATTTGAAATTTTTATTTAATTATATTTATTTTTATATACAAATTTAATTATTTTGTATTAATTTAAATAATAATATTAATCAAATATCATAAATAAAGTCATAAATTTCTCTTTAATTTATTACTACCTCCGTTTCAATAATGGTGAGACTTTAGGGCTTTTGGTTGTTTCAAAATAGTTGAGACTTTTGATATTTTGGGTAGATTTGTGATGATTTTGCCCTTTGTCTTTTAGTGGAAGGGGGGAAAAAACAATTGTTTAATGGGTTTATGACAAGTACAGCTACATAAAATGGAGAGAGAAAGACAGCAAATCTGACATGTGCAAAGGCGTGTCCTTGGAGACAAGAAGAGAGAGAAAATGCGTGGATCAAGGAAGAAGTTGTTATGGGTGTCAGTTGTGCAAAACAATGGGTGCATTTTTGTGAGAAATGCACCCATTATCTGCAATACATTTCGCATAAAATGGTGCATTATGTCTGATATGCACCCAAAATGTATATTAAGTGGATAAATAACTGACATTAAAGAGAGAAATTTTTTCTCTCAATAATTAATTCTGGTGAAAAGGAAGGAAATGAAAATTTGCTATCCCTCGAAATGTTTGTTGCACGAAATGGAAAAAAAGCTAACCATATTATGCACCCAAAACATTTCAGAATAAGTGGAAAAATAAGAACTTAAAAAGAGGGAATTTTTTTGCATGACTATTTATTCTGCATAAAAGGTGGGAAATGAAAATTTGGAATCCCTCAAAATTTTTTTTGCAGACAGTTCACTAGAACCAAACCATTTAAAACTCAACTACAAAGCATCCACCCTAATGTTTGAATATTAACTCCTCCTTGAAAATAGGTTAAAAACCACCACTAACCGCCCACCCACAGTTAGCCTAAACGCCGCACCTTCCCCAATTAACTTCATAAATGGTGAGCAAAAGAAAGGATAGGGCCAAAAGAAATCAGAAATCGGTGCGAATGGAAAGTGAAAGAGAAAAAAATTCTGCAAATCCCTCACAAGGCACCGC
>CATIWJ010526562.1:0-10619 GCA_949640765.1 Croton laevigatus | reverse complement strand
TGATTCTCTTATCACCTCTTGGCATAACATTTCCTCCCAATCATCAATTACTCCCTTGGAAAGCTTGGATCTGCAAATATCTAATTCCAGAACTGCTCTGCAATCCATTCCTGGGCAAGTAATAATGCTACTTTTACTATTCTGAATTTTCATAGCCACATGCTTGCTTACGCAGTCGGAGCAGTAGGAATGAACGCAGCTATCTGTTTTGAACATTTCATCGATTTGTTTCCTTTCTACACAAATTTCACAAAAAAGACGCGATGATTCGCCGATTTCTTCAGGCTTTGGCTCTGGTGGAAGTTCGATCGTCGGAAGCGGCGGCGGCAGTTTGTTTTTGTTCTGAGACATCATCATTACCGACCCCATCAATGCCTCCTGGAATTGTAAAACCTCGGCGTATTTGGCGTCGGAGACAGGGGAAACTTCCATCGGATCATCGCTTAGTTCGTCGTCGAAGAGAGCGGATAAGTATAAATCATCGACGAAATCAAAATCGGAGAGAGTTTCCATTGCCATTTGGTAGTGATAGTGAGGAGTAGAGTAGTTCTAAATGATTACTTTCTGAAAGCTATTTTAAAACACGGAACAGAACACAATCATAGACTGCAAAGCGAAGCGACTTCACTTGGAAGGCGTCTCTCTCCCAATTAAACTGCTTTTTGTGTCTTTTTCTCTTTCTATTTTTTTTTACCTTTTCGGTCTTTTCCATGGCCTTTCCTTATCTTACTTTTGGTTTTATTTTTAGAATTAATACATTAAGTTTTCTCAAAAAAATAAAAATTAATACCTACATTAATTAATGCTATATGGCACTTAGTCTTAAATGGATTTTTTAGTGCAGTATTTATTATTTTTTACTATAAAATGAAAAAGTAAACTTGCGGTCGGTCATTATCTAATAGTAATAGTGGTCATTCTCTTTTTGGTGAAAAATGTTGCTCGGAAAATTTAAAACTCGTTAGTAGATTTTCAAGCTTTTTAGTTAACTTTTTTGCATCCTGCATTTATTTTAATGCAATATATTAACTGAAATGGATAACCATGTATACATTCCAAAATGGGTTAATACATACTTTGAATTTTAACTTTGGGCCAAACATATGTTTGACTACCTTTCTTTTTCGGAAAGTCACTTTGATCCCTAACGTTGCAAAAACGTTGCATATTTGATCCCTAAACAGAAATGGCCGCAAACATATCTGCGCGTGTATATTTGATCCCTAAACAGAAATGGCCGCAAACATATCTGTGCGTGTAATACACGCGCTGACATGGCATTTATATATTATTATTATTATTATTAAATTTGCCAAATCAGTTGCAGAAAATATGAACAAAGATGGAGAAGAAACACCTTATCAATCTCAAAAACCTTCCTCCTCAAGATCCACTCTACTCTCCGGTAACAATAACGCCGGCAAAATTTCTTTCCTTTCCTTTATGTATCTTAAGGAGATGAATTAATATTTCTTTTTCCTCTTTTTTGCAGGTTAGGAAAATCAAAACAAATTGCAGATATGTACCTAAAAAATGGAAAGCCAAGACAAGAAGATGGAAGTAGATCGGCAAAATTTGATTCTATAACTAACACTGAAGCAGATTTATTAGGAGGTATAAATATATTGCAAATACAAACAAGAATTTGATGAAGAAAGAGATGCTTCTAATTGTTCCATAAAGCACATGATTGAATCCAATAATGGCAACACAACCAATTCCTATAATCTAAACAATCTCAATTTTGAAAGAGATTATTTTGATAAACAATCAGCTAATAATTTAAAATTTCAATTTTGCAATTTTTCCCGTGTTTTGTTTCATAATTTTCCATTCCCATTAGATTAATTTCTCCATTTTCGATCTTTTTTTTTTTTAAAAACAAGCTCAATGTATGTACCTGAATAAGAATTTGACGAATTTCTCAAATCAAGCCTTGAAGTAGAGTCAGTCCCAAAGAAAATAAAGAATTGTAACAGAAAACCCACCCCTCTCTACCTTCAATATCCAAAACATTCTCTCCAAAAGAAGCTTCAACGCCCAAATCCTTAATGTCATTAACATCGTTATTGTTGTTAGTTTCTTCGGCATCACTTTTCTGGAAAACAAGCAAATTTTAATATAATCAAATAATGATTAAAAAAAAAAGAACAAACAAAAGCTTAAGAAACAAACCTTTGTTTCAACAGAGGTCTTCAACTTCCAAGCTCAACTGTCTCCATCAATTTTCTACCAAATCCTAAAAATTCATAAACAACAATAACAAAAGAATCAATAATAAACCAAAATTATAGAGCAGAATGCAAAATGAAAAGAAGAGAGAAAGATAAAAGAAGAGGTGGCGGCGGTGGTGGTGGTAAAGATGAAGAACGCAGTGGCGGGTGAAGATTTGGTGGTGGAGTCGGTGGTGAAGATGGAGGAGGCAGTGGTGGGTGAAGATTTGGTGGTGGAGTCGGTGGTTGAGAAGGAGGCGGCGGTGGAGATGGAGGAGGTGGTGGCGGATGAAGGTTGGAGAGGAGATGAAGTGAAGAAAATAGATGGAAGGGAATAAATAAATATTTAAGTAATAAATATTATTAAATAAAATAAATAAATAATAATATTATATTATTTTTTTTTAGTCTCACGCTCCTCCATAAATTTGTGATTCATGCTTCTGTTCAGGGACCAAATATACAACGTTTTTGTAATGTTTGAGATTAAAGTGGTACCCGAAAAAAAAAGGTAGCCAAATGCATGTTTGGCCTAAAGTTGGGGATCAAAGTACCCATTTCAAAATATATTAAATGGTCAATTTTTTTTTTTTAAATAACTTATGGGTTTTTAATATATTAGTAGTAAGTAAGTTAGTTTACATGTATAGCCTATAAGATCATCTCTTCAAATGCCGAATTGTCACTGAATTTGGCGCAATTTCGGTCCAATAGTGGCTCTGTTAATAGTATCTTGGCGTGTCACTGTTCACCCGTTATTTTTTTTAAATTTTATTTTTTTATTTTGTAGTGCAAAATTTAATTCTAGTTCAATTGTAATAAAATATTTTTAATTCCATCCTTTATTATTTTAGTGTGCATAATTGTTTTCTCGATTGGGTCTTTTATATTTTGGGATATATAAAAGGAAAGTTAATGGTTTTTTTTTTACTTTGGTCAAGCAGTTACACGCTTATAATTATATGTAAAAATTGTTATTTTATTTTTTAAATCTTTTGGGTCATATTTTAAAGAAAATTAAAAAATTTGAAAATTTAGAAATTTGCAGAAGCTGCCGGAGAAGATGTGGGCACTAAGTTTTTGCCACTGACACCTCCCCCTCCTCCACTAGAAGCGTCAGACTGGCAATTGAAGGATACTGGTAAAAAATTCTCACATCGGTGAGTCATCTGGTACAGGGGCAGAGCAAAGATTTTAGGAATCTGTGTATTTTTCAATTATTTTCGAAAACGGAGCATTCTATTCATAATTTAAAAGAGAAAAATTCTAAAAAGTATTAACGCGTATTGAACCTGCGACCGCATATTTTGAGGTGAAAACTCTCTGCCAGCTGCTCTCTCCTAAAATATTGAATATAATACGCATCATTTAATATTTGAGACCCCTATTTTTTGGGACCCTGTGTGATCAAACATGTTGCATCTGCCCAAAATCGCCCCCCAATCTGGTACCATCAAATTCGCCTTCAGACCACGAGAGGATGGCCAAAAAGGCGGCGTTCAAAGTTTTTGATCGCCGCCGCCTAAAAACCATTCTAATCCATTTTTTAGCTGTTTCCATTCGCTTTTGGTTTTTTCATCTGTATTCTTGCTTTTGGCATAATTTTGATCGATTTTTGTTGAGTTTTTGTCAGGATTTCATCGTTATTCAAGCTTCTTTACCGGCAATAATAGAGGTCCATCTGTTTTCATTTTTTCAGCAAATCTGGAAGGTATTTATAACATTCTATTTTCTAATTAGTTTATAAGACATGGTAGTACAATTAAAGGTGGACTCAAAATTTTTAGTTTGGCTCTAAGAATTTTTTTTCTTTAATTTTTACATGAAAATTTTAGCACTTTTTTTTTAAATTTTGGTGGGGTAAATGCACCCCATGCACCCAAATAGGTCCGCCTCTGAGTACAATTAAATCTCTCAACAAGAATGGTAAGCCAAGTATTCAGAGTTAGATACTATGCGAACAACAAAAAAGCAACATTGAACCAACTTTAGGAAATTTTAAGACTAAGATAGAAAAGAAATTTTAAGAAGTATAAAATATGAAAGTTGTAGCTTAATATATCTAGAACAACCTTAAAATAGTTTGGGCATAAAGCATACACGTAGGAAGTTATGCACATTTTAGTCAGACCTGCATACTGGTTGATTTAAAGCATGAGATGGAATCTCAATCTAAATTTCACCTATCTAAATGACCTCAGTTGGAAAAGTGATAAAAGAAAAGTTATTCCTTTATATCTTAGCTAAATGTGAAAATTAGAACTATCTCAATTGGAGCTTTACGAACTGAGTTAAAAGCTAAATAATGAGCAGTGCAGGCTATCTTTGGACAGACAGCAAATCCGTATTAGAAGTATTGTCAAAAATTATGTATAGCTTGAATTGCTCTCAAATTTTAGTATAACGTAGCCACAGATGTCTAGTTTCATGGGACAAGAATTACTAAATTTGGAGAAATAGATGATGAGATATAAAAAAAAAAGGACAATAAGGTCAAGAAGAGATAACAAAAGGACCTAAATGAAATTTTCTCCAAAAGTTAAAGGCATTTAGATAAAACTTCAATCAAGCGTCGAAAGTTGTTACTAGTGCCTAAATATGACCTTGAAAGTGTAATCTTGGGATTAATTAAATCTGTCACAGCATAAATTGTGACTTTGTGAATAGTTTAGTAAATGAAATAACCAAATTATAAATTTGTAAATCTTTAAAGACTAAATTTAATTTTACATATTAAACCGAAGTACTTCAAAATGTGAATAGATAAAGTCGAAAATAAATGTCGGAGGATTAAATGATGGGATTTGTGATACTTACATTTCCTCGGAAACTTCCCGTATAAAAATTAAGCGAAAACCCTATGGAGGGGCATTTTGATAATTTTACTGAAAGTGTTGACTTGACACCTAACGAAAAGTTGTAGAATGTTTCGATAACTAGGATAGCCATTTATATTTACCGATGGATATATGTTTATGAAAAAAGAGTGAGAGAGAGACAGAGAGAGAATGGCCGTTTAATTTCAAAATTAAGAAATTAAAATAAATAAAAATTAAATTAATTTTTGGTGTAATTTGTAAAAAAAAAAAAATGGAAGAAGCTAAGCTTTCTTTGGAAGCTATTTTCCCATCCTTAGTGGCCAAGCACAAATAAGAGCCATTGGATGACGGGTTAATGAAATATTTATGACCATTAGATGAGTAATTAGGGATTAAAAATAAATTTAAAAAATGAGTTATTGGTGGGAATTAAAAAGGAAGAGTTAATAAGGGTTTAGATTAAAAAAAAAAAAGCCTCCCTTGGTGAAGCCGACAGCAAAGAGGAGAAGAAAGAAGAGATTTTTTATGAGTTTTCTTACTTTGATCCTTGTTTTAACTTCGAATATCTTAGTTAATCAATAATTAAGTGTTAGTTTGTATAAATAACTAAGTATAAGCTCTTGAAAATGATGATAGGAAGATGATGAATAGTGATAACTTTATGATGTTATTCAAATTGATTCCAAATGAAGATAAATACATATTTTAGGGGTATGTTTAAGTAGTTTATTGTAGAATAATGCATGATTTGAAGTTGATTGCATATAAAAAAGAGATTATGTATAAGTTAGGTTTTAAGAAAGTGTAGAGAAAGTTGAATATAAGAATGGAATGGATGATTTTAGATAGAAATGAGTTGAAATATGAATTAATAGAGCTAAAACTAAGAGAATAAATAGTATTTTCACTTTTATGCACATGAACAATATTAGGGCAATAAGACGAAATGAAGAAAGAGCCGAAAATAATAGAGGAAAAGTGAAAGAGAAAAGTCAGAAAGAGGTTTAGTACTTTAACTTTGAAAAGTTTGTGTTTTAATAATTTTAATGACATGTTTTATGCATATTGCTTCTTAAAATGATTTTTTGAACTTGAAAACATGTGTATTGTATGTAGAAATTGATGTAAAATACATGTATTTTGGTTTAAGTATAGTTTGCCTGAAAATCTCCATTTTCGGTAAAACTTTGATATATATTTAAACTGTCTTCTAAAAGGGTATTTGAAAAACAGACTTTATATTCTTTATATACATATACATTGAGGTTTAAAAATAGATATTTGAGTTTGAAACAAAATCTTGGTGTATAAAAACCCTATAGGCCAAACTATCCTAGTGGTTTTCGGCAGAATTTATATTTTCAGTAGATGAGTGTTTTCAAGTGTTTTCTCTATAAAATTTTGAGTAGTATTTCAAATGAACACCATTGTTATATAAAAGAGTGTATTTCTTTTCTTAAAATGTATTTTTGATGAAAAACATAAAGGGTAAACTAAACTCATTTTAGAGAAATGTTTAAGTACCTAGAATAGCTTAAACGTTTTCTTACAAAGGTTATTCAATAAAAGACTAGAATTTTTACGATGTTTAAAAGAAAGCTTATGTATTTTATTATATAAAAGTGTTGTTTAAATATTGCAATAATGCATGAGTTTGTAATTCCTATTATGATGATTCGAAATATGTCAAAAGAAGAGCAAAACAAGCTACGAATAATATCTAATTAAGTAAATATGTATATATCCAGTGACTATCTTATGCTGGACTTAGAATTGCTATAGTGAGATAAAGATATAATGCATCATATACTTTAGCAGTACTGCCTATTTTTATACAGACTCCCGTTACACCCGTTGAGATATATAGACTCCGGCTACGGCGGTTGAGATTTTAATTTATGATTAAGTAGTTTTGCTACTTCATAGAGACATACAGTTATACACTTGCCTTATCCATGTATTCACCTATGCCTAGTAGATCTGCCTAAATAATAAAGTTTAATAAATTGACTTATTTTGCTTATTTAATTTATATATTGTTATGTTTTATGAATAATTCCAGCATGTTTTGAATGGATAATATATATTACTTTTTAATAATTAAAGTACCCACTGGACATAATTTGCTCTGCGAGTTATATGTCTAACTCGTAGGTTATAGAGAAAGAGAAGCAAAAGCAGTAAAATCAATTTTGTAGCTCAAGCCAACCAGTTAGCAACCATATTTTGGGTAGTTATCCAGTAAATTATATATAGTAGTCAGCATGTACATAATCATCTTAATTATGCTAGATATTAGACGTTTGTATGAAAAATAAATTATTAGAATTTAGTTATGCATGAGCTAGTAGCAGTAGCTGTGAGATATATGCTTGATGATTGATTCTGATTGAGTTGGTTAATATTTTATGATGCTTTGTTAATGAGAAATGATTGAATTCTGAAAATTTAGATTATGTCAACACTTGGGATATTGAAAATACAGAGAAAATTTTGCCGAAATTTTTGCAAAAATTTTATTATAAGAAATGGATGTAGGATAGTAAGCAGGTGTGATACTCTTTATCGGTTTATTTAGGTAAGCATATAAGGGGTTTACCAATATCCGATGAGTTCATGTTGTCTATGGGTAGCCGAAGTCATTTCGACCAGTATCCAGTCGGAGTTAGTTGATTGCCGTTGAGTAGCAGCCAGAAAAAGCTCGTCGAAAACTTTGCCTAAAAAATATGGTGAAATATTTTATTTTTCTAATTTGCATTTATGAGATAATTTTATCTATTTCTTCTAACTGTTTCCATCTTAAGTAAAATATGGTGAACAAAAAGTAAATAATTATATGTGATACTAAAGCAATAATTATACGAAATTGAACATGTTTTGAATTGTAGTTAAATTGTTAATATTCTGAACTTTTTTTTTTCCAAATTTATGTGAGTTTTTTATGTTAAATTTGATTTTTTTAATGAAAATTTTGTGTTTTAGTCACACTGAAATTTTGGATTTTATTTGATGATTTGAATTAAACATGCATTGAAGATTTGTTGAATATTTGATGAAAGAGAGCCATTTTTGTCACTAAAAATTTTAAAAGGTCCATTTTGTCACTAAAAATTTTAAAAGATTCATGTGCTATTTTAAAATTTAAAAAACTCTTTTTGGTCAGGTTTCCTAAAATATTGTTAAATATTATACATAAATCTTGTTTTTTGCCATTTTACATTATTTACTATTCATCTTTTTCCAGATGGGAGGAAAGTCTATTAGTGTAAAATAAAATTATTTTTACACTCTCTTTTGATAATCCCAATGTATTTTTACTCCATGTATCCAAAGTCTGTTTATAACACTTTGAAATAGTTAAGGTGTACTTCCAAAAGTTCAAAGACAAAGTTGCAGTGTGAATTTTATATAGAAAAATTATAACATATAGCATACTTTTAATATCTGCATTAATTAAACATAGCATATAAGTTTAGAAATTGGAAAATAGCACATTTTTGTATTATTACATTTTAACCCTTTAAACAAATATTTTTATTTTTTAAAAAAATACTGGAAGAGAGAGTAAGCATCAACAATGACATGAAGAAGAACCACCGCCTGACCATTGTACCAGTCGAACCACTGCCACTAAATCGAAGCCATAAGTTGCTTACTCCCTAAACACTGGTAGTAACACCAACATGCAACAACCACTTGGAACAGCAAGAATCCTTGTGCAAAGCTTCAATGGATAAGCTTTTCAACCAATTTTTAAGGCCTTCCGGAGATCATATGCAAAACTAAAGGCGGACTCCCCTCTCCATGAGTTTCAATTTGACGTAGTTACTTGACGTGATCTTTGCCATTTTTTATGGCCAATAATCGAGATATTTTTGGGATTTTATGGTGCAATATGGTGAAGTTAGAAGGAAATAAGACCATATTTGGAATTTAAGAATCAAGAGCTTTCTTTTTTTTTTTTTGGGATTAACGACGAGGTGTCTTGGACATGTTCCAACTTTGGGAAGCACCTTTAAACCATAGTCACATCCAGACAAATTCTCATTCGAGCCAGGTAGGTCCAAGAGCTTTCTAATGACATAAAGTTTGTGAGTTTTCGCTGAAGAAGAAATATTATCTTCAATATTATGACCAAATTAGTAAATTTTATTTGGATCCTAAGTCTAAGGTAAAAGATAGAGTCATACT
Source organism: Croton laevigatus (assembly GCA_949640765.1). Taxonomy (NCBI): domain Eukaryota; kingdom Viridiplantae; phylum Streptophyta; class Magnoliopsida; order Malpighiales; family Euphorbiaceae; genus Croton; species Croton laevigatus. Next base: position 1,396 of record CATIWJ010526562.1, on the reverse strand, counting down.
CAATCTGGAGAGAGATATTATTGTGCCATAAAATACTTTATTAACTTGTATTTACATCTATTTACATTTACATTTTAACGTTTCATACTGTTTATTGAAATCAATTTGATTTTTGGTCAAGAGAGTTTAGTTATAGGTTAAATTATTTTGCTATTATGATTTGGGTTATTAGTGAAAAGGTGGTGGTGGTAATGGCGGTATTGATCTGGGTGATGGTGGTAGACGATGGTGGGGATAATGGAGTTGTGGTGGAACGGTGGTGGTGATGATGGTGATGGTAACGGTGGATGACGGATGGTGGCGGTGGGAAGGATGGAAGAAGGAGAAGAATTATTTGCAAGGACTAAAAAATAACTTTCAACAAAACTTAAGGACCTATTAATTTGGAAGAGGAGTAAAATTGTCAACACGACTTAACGGTTATTCTCTACTGAAGGACCAAATAATAGCACTGTAACAAAATACAGTGACTGAATAACATTTTTTACATAATACAGGGACTGAATAATGACTTTTAACAAAATTAATAGAACTATTAATTTTTTTCCAAAAAAAAAAAGTTCTGGGACATGGTGCTGGAGCCATGTTAATGTAGACGAAAAAGACCAAAAAAAACGCGGGGCCATGAATCCCACAAAAATAGACAGAAAGAAAGCCAATCAAAATGAAGTTGCAAAAAGTAACCCCTCCAAGAAGTAGAATAAGGTTAGATTGCCCAACAAGTTTGATAAATGAGCAATACGAGCTGTTCCTCACACTACTATATATATATATATATATATATATATATATATATATATAGCAAGCCACTTCATTTTTTATTTTTGTGAAACAGCAGAGCTTGTAAAACCCACAAGAAAAAATGGCAATAGCTCCTGAATCCTTCCATCTCCTTCCTTTTGATACCCAATTTTCCGCATCTGAAAATTTCTCGATCCAAAATGGTGACGAAGAAGAAGAGCTTCTTCTACTACTGGATGCTACGATGGCAGAAGAAGTGCAGTTTCAAGAAGCTCTAAAGGCCTCCCTTTCCTCTTCTCATAACCCATCCTTCGCTGAGAAACTGCAAGAAGCTGGAACATCTCTTAGCTTTTGTGAGATTTGCAGAGAAAGGAAAGAAGAAGAGAAACTTTTCAAGAATGGGGAATGTGGTCACTCTTTTTGCTTAGATCATTGTCTAACCAAGTATTTGGAGGCAAATATAAAAAACAAAGAGGGATTCAATATTGTCACTTGTCCGAGCTCTGGATGTAATTGTGTGCTAAAGTTTGAATCTTTCAAGCATTTGCTATCTGGGGATGTCATCAATTTGTGGGAAAAGGAAGTTTCTATGGATTTTGCTTCCACCAGGTCAGTGCATTAGTTGAAATTAATTACTTCATTGATGGTATTATTT
>CATIWJ010526560.1:0-13217 GCA_949640765.1 Croton laevigatus | reverse complement strand
GTGGCGGCTCTGGTTCTCGCCAGTTGCTCGGCGATGGAGTTGGAAAAGAAGAACGAAGAAGAAGGAACGGGAAGAGAAAATCGGCTTCCCCGATTTCTATTTTTTTTTGTTAATAATAATAATAATAATAATATTTATTTAAAATATCTTCTAAACAAAAATACTAAATTACCCTTTACTATTTAATCGAATTACTTAAAATTATTGGACTATAATAGCCTCTATGTATTTTATTATTTACAAAAATATCAATAAATTAAAATTTATAAAACGTTCTTCCAGATAAATTTTATTTTCAATCAATCCTTTTTAATTAAAAATTAATACTTAAAAATTAGGGTGTTACAATACAAGTTAATAAAAAATAGTCAATAAGCATCAATATAAATCATTAAAATTAATAAATACTTTTTTTTTAAAAAAATACCCATCAATATAACTTAATATTAATAAATATAAATTAATATTAGTCGATATAAGTTATTCTAAAAAAGTGTTTTTTCAATATAAATCAATAAAAAGTTAGTAAACATGGGTTTAAATATAAGTTATAATTTTGCATATTGAACTGATGTACTTCAAAATGTGAGTTGGAAATAAATTTTGGAGGATTAAAAGATTAGATTTGTGATACTTACATTTTTCTTGGGAAACAACCGATACAAAAACTAAGCTAAAATCCTACAGAGTGGCATTTTGGTAATTTTGTCAAAAGTAGCAATTTTGTACCTAACAAAAAGTTACAAAACGATCTGATAAATTATGATTGTCATTTATTTTTAATGATTGGATATATATATATATATATATATTTATTTTAGGAGAATGATCATTTGATTTCAAATAAAGGAATTAAAATAAATAAAAACTAAATTATTTATTGCTGCAAGACTGTAGAGAATTTGGAAGAAGCAAAGCTTCCTTTGGAAGCTTGTTATATTCTTTGTGGCAAAGAAAAATTGAGAGCCATTGGTAATGAAGTGAAAATTTAAGACGATTGGATTAGTAATTAGAGAATAATAATAAGTGAAAAAGAAATTATTTTTGGTAAGAAGAATAAAAATAGAGTTAATGAAGGGATTAGGGAAAAGAAAGATGAAAAGCTCTCTTCTTTTTTCCCCTTGGTGCGACCAGCCATTCAAAGGAGGAGAAGAAATATATAAATTGTCACAATATATCTTTTGGTGACTAAAGCTTTTGTTGGGACAAGTTTGTCTTAATAAATATATCGTGACAAAAATATATTTTGTAGCCAATAATTTTTTATTGTGATTAAATTTAATTTATCACTTAAACTAATTTATTGTAACATGATAATTTGTCATATTAAGTCATAAATTTATCACAAACTTCAGTTTAGTCGCAAATGGTATACTACAATTTGTCAGATAATACACTTTACAATGACAACTATATATAGTTATAAAAATATTTTATTAATAGATGAATTAGTGACAAAATAATTTTTATCATAATTGTTTCATGAAACATTAGAATTTGCCGTAATTGTTATTATGATAAATTATTTTTCATCATCTATTAAATATTGTAATGTAATTTTATTGTCATCAATATTTTGTAGAGACATATAATAAAAGAGAAATAAATCTGTAACAATATAAAAATTGTGACCAAATGAGATTTGTCAAAATCATCTTATAATAGTGACATTATTTTTCACAATTTTCTTTTGTTAAATATATTTTTTTCACCAAATTCAAATAGTGACAAGTAATTTTAGTAACGTTTATTAAAAGGTAACAAAATTTTAATTGTTATAGATTTTAACAATTGACAAAAATATTAGTGAAAATACATTTATAGTGCTAAAAATATTATTGTCACAACAAAATTGTAGCAATCGTTAATATTGTCACTATTCAAATTGAGGAATTGTTATCTTCATATTTTGTCTTGACTAATTATTTTTCAATTATTTTTCTATTTAACAAATATAGTGATTAATTCAATTTTTTTTTGTTTTTATATAATTATATTTTTTTTCATCATCAAATATTATAAATATGTATAATAATAAATTTAAGTATTATAAAGTTAAAAATTCAACAATGGTAAAACAAAATAATTAAATATAACAAAAAAAAACATAATTAATCTTTGAATCTAGAAAATAAAGTAAATAAAATTAAGATGACTACTGCATATATAGGAACCCAATCACTTGTTTCTTCATAAATTCAACCTTCAACCTAAATAAAAAAAAAAAGAAAAAAAAAAGTTAGTATAATTATAAAGTATTAAAGTTCATGAATTTAATTTTATCTAATTTTTTCTTACCTTCAAATTGAGGTGCATTCTTCTCTCTTTCCGCCCTTCGTTCACGTATTAATTCATTAAGCTTTGACTTAAGTTCAGTATGAGACTTGTAAATTATTAACAGTTTCTTTTTAATTTTCAATTTGCTCCATTAATTCATAATTTCTTTTCTTAAATGTAACTTTTTCAGCTTGTAAAATAGCTTCTAACTCTAATTATATAGATCTTTTTGGTTTTACACCATAATCAAGTCTACGAACATATCTTAATTTTGACTTTAATAATTTTTCAAGAATTTCACTTCCAACTATACCAATACCATCCTCCTTTACTGTTTCCCATATTGATTTACTTTGATCCAAAAAATAAATATAAATTTAGGATGGAAGTTGGCCAATAATATAGTCAAATTGAATGATTTAAAATAGATTAAAAATTACTTACATAATTTTCTTGAGCTTGTGAATGATTCCATGAACCATCATTGTATGATGTGTCTCATAATAGAGTTTCATTTCAATAGGCTCATCATTCATCTTTTCATTTTGCTCCATTGTTTGCTAAAGTAAAAAATTGATAAAAGTGTATAATTAAAATTCTATTATTTGAAATAAAACACTTATTGCTGGAAAAAACATTGATTAAAATAAATTAATAAAAAAGTTGATCATAATAATAAATAGTTCATACCATTTCATACATTCTTTGGCAAAAAGACTTCTAATATGAAGTATCTGGAGCTTGCATCTTCTTTTGATTACCTCGAGCCTATACTTTTTTTAAGAAATATTTTTCATCATATTATTTAATATAAATTTAAAATGAGAAATAGTGATAAATTTAACGTACTTTGAATTTTTCATCTTCTTCAAAATGCTCAAAAAACTTATCCCAATTTTCTCTTTTTATATTATAAAGGGGATTTTCAATAGCTTCTTGAAAAGAACTAAATTTCTATAGTGCAAAGGCAGCGATGTTTAAAAGTAGTAAAGCGTCGTGCGATTAAATCCTAATTTAAATCAAATTCATCCTATAATTTCAAATTAAAAATAATCAATAAATAATATATTTTAAACTAATCTATAAATTATAACAAAATAATTATTTTAGCTGTTACCATAAGTTTGTCAAGCATTAGTTTCTTGTATGCATCTTTCATGTTTTTCCAATGAAAATTTTCTTTTGGTGTATGAAAACGTACAATCACTCCTATCTCCATTTTAAAAATTTTTTCACAAGAACCAATTCGTAAATGCATATCTTTTTTCATAATTACCCCTCAAATTTTTGTTCCTTCTTTGATTCTCTTCTTAACTTCGAAGCCTCTAACCCGTCCACGACCTCTTTTCTTTGTAAGAGAAGCTGTATTTTTATAATATCTTGTAATAACATATTTTATTTATAAAAAATATATATAATAAAATAACTACCTATTTATAATTAAATTTTTTTTAAAATTCTATATCAATTAAGATAAATATACCTATTGATCCAGAAATGACAGAATCAATTGATGAATTTGATGAGTTTTGAGCTGGCAAAGGAGTAGGCGGTACTTATGAAAGGGATGGTGCCTCAACTAAAGGTATAATATTCCGGAATATTAACAATTTTGGTATAAAAATTATAAAAAATTACCAATTTAGGATAGAAATCCAAAATATTACAAATTTGGTGTCAATTTGAAAGAAATTACAAATTTGGTGTGAAAAAAGCTGATGTGGCAGGAAGGTGGAGCTGTGCGCTAGATAAAGTGGGAAACTGAAGCTATGCACCAGTCAAAGTGGCGCACAGCTCAGTGTACAACTCTAAATGGCGCACAGACTCATGATTTTGCAACCAAATTTGTCTGTGCACCTAATGAAGTGGCGCACAGACAATTTTTTTTATTTTTTTAAATAAATAAAATTGTAAATTGTTTATATTTTATCCCAAAATTAATTTTAGAGGGTCGCAGTTTACAGATTTTATTATTTTTTGAAAATATTACATAAAATAATAAGTAGAACCGATAACTTTAACAGTCTCAACGGTTCTACTTATGTAATGTGATATTTTCAAAAAATAGTAAAATCTGTAAACTGCGACCCTCTAAAATTAATTTTGGGACAAAATACAAATAATTTATAATTTTATTTATTTAAAAAAAAAATTAATTTGTCTGTGCGCCACTTCATTAGGTGCACAGACAAATTTATATGAAAATTTGTATACAAATTTGTCTGTGCACCTAATGAAGTGGCGCACAGACAAATTAATTTTTTTTTAAATAAATAAAATTATAAATTATTTGTATTTTGTCCCAAAATTAATTTTAGAGGGTCGCAGTTTACAGATTTTACTATTTTTTGAAAATATCACATTACATAAGTAGAACCGTTGAGACTGTTAAACTTAACGGTTCTACTTATTATTTTATGTAATATTTTAAAAAAAATAATAAAATCTGTAAACTGCGACCCTCTAAAATTAATTTTGGGATAAAATATAAACAATTTACAATTTTATTTATTTAAAAAAATAAAAAAAAATTGTCTGTGCACCACTTCATTAGGTGCACAGACAAATTTGGTTGCAAAATCATGAGTCTGTGCGCCATTTAGGGTGGTACACTGAGCTGTGCGCCACTTTGACTGGTGCACAGCTTCAGTTTCCCACTTTATCTAGCGCACAGCTCCACCTTCCTGCCACATCAGCTTTTTTCACACCAAATTTATAATTTCTTTTAAATTGACACCAAATTTGTAATATTTTGAATTTCTATCCTAAATTGATAATTTTTTATAATTTTTATACCAAAATTGTTAATATCCCTAGTTTTTAGTCTCACATGGTATGTAAAATTCCCACATTGATTAGGAGTGTGATTGGTGAAACTAGCTATTTGAGTAGTGTTTAGCTATTTGAGTAGTGTTTAGCTATTTGAATAACTGTTAGCTGTTTGTAATAATTTGCAAAATGCTAAAAACTGGCTTATTTTCACCGGAGATACCTCAATTTTAGCAATTGAAATAAAAAGGTACCTTAACTTCAATTTGTAACATAAAGGTATCTCAACATATAAAAATGTAACAAAAAGGTACCTCTAGCTAGTTTCAGATCTCTAATAAGTCGTAAAGATGAAATTATAATTTTGGCCGAGGTACCTGAACTTTATAGAAAAAATGTATTTCTTATTTTGGCCCCTAACTTTTATAATTTTTCAAAATTTAACAAATTATTGTATTTATATAATAATTTCTTTTAATAAATAATAATAATAATAATAATTTCTTTTATTGTTATTATTATTATTATTATTATTATTTTGAAAATAATATGGAGTGTACATCCCGTGAAAATAAACCCCGAAATATGGAGTGTTTCACATATCGAACTAATAAAATTTTAAAGTTCTTAATATTTTGAACAGTTTTAATATTTTTTATAGTGTATTATCATATATTCCTATTTAATTATTTTTAATACCTTTTTTTATTGATTTATTATATTACATTTTGAGTTAAAAAACATAAATTTACCCTTTTTTCCTTCTTCCAAATGGTGAATTGTGTTGTTGTGTATTATGAGATTTTTTTTTTTCAAAAATGGTATATATAGAGTAATTTAATGATGTTTTAATAATAATAATAATAATAATAAGCCCCAAATATGGAGTATTTCACATACTGAAGTAATAAAATTTTAAAGTTTTTAACATTTTGTACAATTTTAATATTTTTCAGTGTATTATCATATATTCCTATTTAATTATTTTTTATGCTTTTTATTGATTTAGTATATTACATGATGAGTTAAAAAACATAAATATTTACCCCTTTTTTTCTTATTCCAAATGGTGAAATTGTATTGTTGTGTATTATGTGATTTTTTCCGAAAATGGTATATATAAAGTAATTTAGTGATGTTTTAATAATAATAATAAAAAAAAATTGTGACTTTTTTAATGTGACTTTTTTTTTCACCAATAGAATTAAGTAAAAAGGAGAAAAGCTAGAAAAAGGATTAGCTAGTGCTTGAACTTCCATTCGTAAAGCAATTTCTTCTTCATCGTCAGTCGGAAACCTTTCACTATTTACCGTCGACATCAATGGAACCGACATTGCAATTGAAATTATGATTTATCATAATCGCACAACATTTTTCTTCATGAGAATTACAATTTCCTATTTTGGATTTCAAATTGATTGCAAATTGTAGCGGAATCTTGTTTGTTTTTTTTTTCGAGAAAATGAATGTGAAATTGGAAGGTCATTTGAAATTGGTGCGAGCAGTAATGAAAATTTGATGAAAGTTTCATTTTTTTTTTTGATGAAATGTAGGTTTTATTAATCATAAGTTAAATTTAAATATGTTGCATCTGAGCCACTCTACTCACACAAAAGCCACAATCGAGTGAATTTCCTTGCTAAGTTTGTTAAGAAAATAAGAGAAAATAAATTTTTTTTATTAGTGGCTCATGGCCCGAAGTGAAAAAAATAAAGAGAAAGCCGGCAGTGGAAAAAAATAAGAGAAAATAAATTTATTTACAGGTGAATAGTGGCTGGTAGGGGTGTTCAAAACCGAACCTAAATTCGGTTAACCGACCGAACCGAACCGTTTTTCGGTTAACCGAATTTTTGGTTCGGTTATCGGTGTATAAAAGAGAGAAACCGAAATATTCGATTCAGTTATCGGTTTGACAGTGAAAAAACCGAACTGAACCGATTGAAACCGATTATATATATATATATATATATATAGCCTAATATACCCTAATTTCTTCCGGCCTTCATTATTATTTCTCTCTTTTTTGTTTCTTCTCGCCGCCACCTCTTCGTCTTTTCGATCTCGTCGCGCCGCCAGCCACATTCCTCTTCTTCATCAAGCGATTCCATTTCAAATCGGAAGCCCAGGTATCTCCACCTCCACCTGCTCTTCTCCTTCTCTGTTACAAATGTCCAACTGTCAAAACCTTCTCACTCTTTTCTCTCTTTAACTTACTAAAGATCTTTCTTTTTCTTTGAGGGGAAATAAATTTGAAAAGTTTTCAGAGTGAAGTAAATGAGGAAGAGATGGCTTTGCCTTCTTCGATGGTAGTTTCCTTGGATTTCAGAACCGGCTATAAGAGCCCGTCGAAATCCCACTGAAGAGTTTTCGAAAACTTTGAAGGTCACCTATTCTTTTCACAATTTCCGGCGATGGTGGTGAAGGTTATAGTCGGGGAAAGCGGTGTTGGTGGCGTTGGGTTTGCAGGAGGGATGTGCATCAAATAGATCTAGATCGGTCGCTGATCGGTGTGACGACAACGAGATTGGTGGTGGTGCCGTGAGCTATTAATGGTTGCTTTCTTTTTTAAGTAAAATGAAAAGAACAAAGTTTTTTATTTATTTTTGCTCAGAGTAACCTATTCTTCCGTCGAGAATCAATCGGCGATGGCTTTACCTTCTTCAATGGTAGATCTGATCGGTTGAAGGATGAAGCATCAATGTCGATGGCATCTTATGATCAGATGGTGGTGGTGGTCGCCATTAGTTTGTTTCTACTTTTAATAGACATTGTTTCTGTTTGTGGCTTTCTATTTTCTTCAAGAATCTGTATCTTATTGTTTCTACTTTTATTGATTCTTGAACTTATATTAGTATGTGTAAATTTTGCATTTTCTTGAGATTTTTGTTCTGGGTTTAGCTGAATGAACCCTTATTAGTTATTAGGTATGCTCTTATCTTCCTCTTTTCTTTTTTTGAAAACTTTATTTATTATTCATTTACTTTCCTTGAATCTTGGATGAATTGCAGATAAAAGATTTCAATTTTGTTGCTTTTTGTGGTTGAATATGTACTTGAATTTGTAGAGAATTTGCAGAATCTCGTCATAGATGAACACAGAGAAATAGAGAAAATTAATTTGCAGAATTTTCGGTTTAAAACCGAAAACGAACCGAAAAATTGGTGAACCGAATATTCAGTTTTTGAATATGTAGGTCGATTTTCGATTTCTAAAAAATAATTCAGTTTTTAATTCGGTTTTTAAATTTTGAACACCCCTAGTGGCTGGCAGTAGAAGGAAATAAAAGTAAATAAATTTATTTACTGGTGAATGGTGGCAAGTAGTGGAAGGAAATAAATTTATTTTCTAGCGGCCGTTGATGGCTGCGGATGGAATGGAATAAAAAGAAATAAATTTATTTACTGGTGGCTAGCAGGAGCTCTGGCAGTGATGATGAGTCAGGGGCACTTAAGGAAATAAATTCATATACTAGCAGCTGTTATAAAAAATAAAAATTAATAATAATGGCATGTTTGTAAAAGAGGAAAAAAAATAGTATTTTTGACAAATATATTATACATTTGCTCTAGATCTAAAAGGTGATGGGGAAGCGAATCGGACTCAAGCATTGAGGCTTGGTAATTGTGTACTTCCTTGTTTGCAACAAGATTTAAACTTACGACCTTTAAGATCATTAGCACCACACTAAATTACTAGGTTAGATGATTGTTTCCAGAAACAAAATAAACTATTTACCTAATTAAAATATCAAAGTGCAATTTACTTAAACGAAACTTCAAAATTATGCTATCTATTATAATTTCAAAATTAAAAAAAAAAATAAAAATAAAACTTTATGTATGGTCAAAGTCTTGAAGATAATTTTACTTGTGAATTATATGTTCTCAAAATTTATTTAATGTATGGAATTTACCTTTTTTTTTTAATTCAAAATATTTATTTTAATATATAAGTTTTCAATGTGACAATTTTTTTTTTCACCAATAGAATTAAGTAAAAATTGTGGTTTAAATCTTTATTAATTCCTTTCTTTTTTTTTTTGACTATATTGATTCATTTCGTAGAATCTTGTTTTTAAACTTTATTCCTTTCCTTTTTTTTTTTTTAAAGAAAACATTATTCATTTCTTAAGTTACCTACATAATAAAAAAGAAGATCCATCTTTATTTACTAATTTGTAAAAGTAAGACAAAATATATTTGATTACTTCATCTCAAGGAATGAAAGATGCTAACATTTTATATATAAATAATTCCCATTAAGATATCAATATTATTACATTCATTCATATTTCCAAATTATTCCAAAAAATAAAAATGTCAGCTCAACATTCCGAATTTCCAAAGATTATAGCAATGAAGGGTCCTTCATGTGAAAAAAAGAGTGAAATTGCTCACAAAATAGCAACATTTCTTCATTATTTTCTGATTGAGGAAGAAAATATTATCTCCTTTCTTAAAAACTCAATTCCAAGCTCCTCTTCCTCTCAATCTTGTCAAGTTTCAGAAAATTTTTTTAATGAATTACCCTTTAAATTTGTTTCAGAAATATGTTCAACCCAACTTGATTCAGAACTCAGTATTATCATCAGTGCTCCATTTATTGATCATAACCAATTAGATCATTTAATGCAACTTTCAACTTCTAAAAAAGCTTCTCTAATCCTCATTGAATGTACAGATCAAGATAATAATGATGTTGAAGCCAATAATGGCATGAAAGTCCCAAACTTTGTTATTAACTTCAAAGAAACTCTTGAGGTAGATGATTTTGCCACTAAGATGTTAAAAGATGCAAACTTGCATCATCGAAAAGCCTACAATCTGCCTGACGAAGAAGACGAAGATTTGTCATATGATAGTTCTGTTAGTTTGGCAGACAGACATGTGCATGATTTCTCCTTCATTGAAACTCCATTAATTGCTATCTCTGATACACTTACCTGCCACTACTGTAAGAAAATAATTTCTAGTAAATTCTATAAATGTGTGGAATGTGATGATTTCATCTTTCACGAAGGTTGTGCTGAGTTTAAAGATCAAGTATTTGATCTAAGAATCATCTATCCTTCTTTATTCATGGAAAAAACTCCATTTGATTATGATTTTCCTCGTAAAAACAAATGTAATTATTGTAAAAAATTCTCAAAATCTTGTTCTGATTGCCTATTTCAAACACATATTGAGAGTCAAATACTACCAAGCATTGTTAAATATGAAGGGCATCAACATTTTCTAAATTTTGTTATAATGCCAGAGTGGTTCAAGTTTCGGTTTAAGTGTTCAAGTTGCGATGGATATGGAAATACTATTAGCTATAAATGTTTCAAGTGTAATTTTGATCTTCATATCAATTGTGCTTTGCCGCGGACGCCGACATGGACGCCAATTTCATGTGGACCTTGGCCTCAAACTACACATTTTGATAGAAGTCCATTTGATGATGGATTACACACAGGAATCCGAAAAATTCATATAGGGACACTTTCAAACTTCTTTAATTACATAAAAGTTTGTTATGATGTGCAGGGCCGTGCAGTATGGGGAAAAGAGCATGGCAAAGCTGACAAGGGAGTTAACGAGGTGATTTAATTACTTACATAAATAAATATAATGTTAATTAATTTAGTTTTGTTGATGAAAAATTTCTTTATTTTTTTTTTAATGTGATTGGACAGATAGATTTTGATTTTCCCTATGAAGTCTTAACTCACATAAGTGGATATTATGATAGACCATATGTCGTTTCTGTGACTTTTCACACCAATAAAAAAGTATATGGACCATTTGGGAAGGAAGAAGGCGAATATTTTTCATCAGCTGGATCTGATAAGAATGAGATGATCATTGGATTCTATGGAAGAAAAAGTTCTTATGGTACCTTGAAGAGCATTGGAGTGCATTGTATACAAAAATCTCACTCTTAGTAAAACTAAAATCAGTTTCAACATATTTGATATTAGTGCTGTATTATTTCCAAGTGAGTTTGTGATTTACATAAAATTTGTAAAAGATTTGTGATGTATTAAAATACTTATGTAGTTAACCTTATCCTTCCCGTGGAGTTGACCGTGGAGCTGACAAGGTGATTTAATTACTTACATAAATAATATAATGTTAATTAATTTATTTTTGTTGATGAAATTTTTTTTTTTTATTATGTGATTGGACAGATAGTTTTTTATTAGGAACATGTTTTTTTATACGTCATCCCTCATGTCTGTGACTTTTCACACTAATAAAAAAGTATATGGATCATCTGGGGAGGGAAAAGGCAAATATATTTCTTCAGCTGGATCTGATAAGAATGAGATCATTGTTAGATTCCATGGAAGAACTCATGTACGATCTGGATATAGTTCCTTGATGAGTATTGGAGTACATTGTATATGATTTGTAAAATAGCACGCAACTATTATAATTAAACCAATAGTACTTTTATTATCTTTTTACACTTATGATCTTATGCCCTTTCTTTTTTTTTTATATTATTGTTATTAATTTAAAAAGAAAATTTAAAATAAAGAAAATTATTATTGTCTTGCACTTTTTGTCGTTCATGCAAGCTTGTAGCAGTAACCGCAATTAATCTTATTAACAAAAAGTAATATATGCTGATAAAAAATTTAAACCAAAAGAAAATTAAAAATAAAAGAAAATAAAAAGAATTTAAGTTTCCAGTTTTAGAATTATGAAAAAGAGCATGAACAGCATGCATTTTCCGACCACCATTTGCCACCATTTACCGTTCATCAATTTCAGATGTGTAGACAACCTTAAAGGAAGAAGCGAAAGTGGTGGTAATGGTGGTGGCATGGTGATGATGAAGAAGCATAAAGGGGTGGTGCAGTGATGATGAAGAAGAAGCAAAACAACTATGTTTAGAAGGGAGGAGGAATTTTTTTTTTTGGCTTAATTCTCATTCAAAACGACTACGTTTTGAAACTAAAGCCACTATTCATGCGCTCCCATTTGTTTGTTATACACGCTCAATTTGTTCCGTCTAATAAGGTACTCATATAAACTTTTTTTGTAAGTTCAGATACTTAATAATGTTATTAGTTCGCCGAGTGACCTTATGTCAAAAAGTGGTACAGTTCATAGGCCTGTTTTGGTATGGATTACACGCATGCATTCATGTGCAAAAAAGTTTGTTTTGGGGGGAATGAGCATGGTAAAGTTTCTTATGGGGAAATGAGCACGGTAAAGATGAATTTAATGATGAAAAATTAAAAACAAATTTATTTTCTCTCTTATAATTAATTATCTTGATTTTTTTTCTCTTCTAATTAATGTTGCTTCGATTTCTCATATTTTGTTATATTCTATTATATTGCATCGTAATTAGATGTAGCCACCATGTAAAGTGATATTCTTCTCTTCTCTTTTCCTTTTCTCTTTAAAACTCTTTCCTTCAAAGTTCTCTTGAGTGTGGTTTTTTCAGGGGCTGCTACTGGATCAACTTTGGTGTTGTTGCTTCTTCTATTGAGGTTTCAAGTGATGTTTACATGTTTTGGGATCCTGAATCACAATAGTTCATCCCTCTCTTAACTGATTTTTATTTGGAGGAGTTAAATATCGGTAGAAATAATATTCAGATTTAGATGGGTTTCAATTTTTCTCTCTTTTCTTTCTTTCTTTTTTTTTTTTTTTAAGATTTGAATATTGTATTAGTTTTTTATTTGAACCTTGTGTTATTGATTTGATTTTTAAACTTTGTACCCTTTCATCATTGGAAATTGGATAACTTTGTAGAAAAAAAAGGATGTAACGTGAGTTTGTAATTAACATAAAATTTATGTATAGAAATACGTTTGCAATTGACATATAAATTTTAATTGCTTTATATGATTGATTATTTTGTACTCGTTAATTTTCTTTTTTACATAGATTTGTGCTTGTTATTTTATTATTAATATGCTCATGGCAATATTAAAGATGAAGCAATTAATATTGAATCGAATGATTGGTACATTTTTTCAATATTTCTGTCGTTTGTAGAGGTTATGCAAATAAGGATAATAAAAAAATTATTTTAGATTATTTTGTTGAATTTGGAAAGATACATATTTTAGATTATATTTTGATAAACTATTGTTTTTATTATGCATGCATGTTACAACAAAAGATTTCAGTTGGAAAATCTCTCACCATATTCTGTGTATCAAATCC
>CATIWJ010526549.1:0-18744 GCA_949640765.1 Croton laevigatus | reverse complement strand
GTTTATTATAGATTGGCATGTACTAGCTATAACAGGATTTAGTTGTGTGAGAATAGAGACAAGTAAGATTGATGATTGTAGCTACTGTTGTAATATTTAGAATAGTAAATTACTGAAACGTGTATAGTTGTTATTCTTATTTAAAAAAAAAACTTGAGGTGCTTTGTAGTATTTCACTTTTAAGTATATAAATTGGCGAAGTCAAGAGACTAGTGACACCTCAGTCTGGTTTATTCGTAAGTCGGATTTGGGGTGTTACACCTTTGTGAAGGCGGTATGGTTCTTTTCTCTTATTGGTCTCCTCATTGACAAATTCCCAGGTAGTGCAATTGTAGATTTATATAGAGAAATAATGAAATCTATTAATCCATCGGGCAAGATATTACAAAATGTCACTTTGATGACTTCTAATTTGTGGATAATTTGGAAACACATGAATGCAATTATCTTTAAAGGGCAAACTCCAAATTGTAGAGAAGTTATGCAGAAGGATGGTAATTATGGGCAGAAGTTTATACAATTAGAGCAAAGCTAAGATGAAAAGGAAGCTAATATGAATGAGTTTCACCCTCCTTCTGAAGACCGATCCCACTGCCTACAAGAGCACTAAAGATTAACGTTGATGCGACAGTTGATGTTTAATAAGTAGGGGAGCCGTTGGTCTTATTGATAGGGGTCACTAAGGTAAGATCAAGGATTGGATAGTCAAACAATACCCCTTTTTAATAGACCTGTTAATTTTAGAAGCATTTGCTGTCTGTAATGCACTGAAATTAACTAAAGGAAAAGGGTGGATAGATTACATTGTGAAGACGGATTCAAAAGCTGTGACGGAGGCTATTAATGGGTTTCAGAGGATATAACATCAAGTAATTGATATTATTAATGATATAAGAAACTTATTTCATCATAGCTATAACATTACTTTTATTTTTGTATCTAGAATTTGTAATAATCTTGCCTACAATTTACTTAGATCAGCCCTTATTATAAGATTTGTAAATAATATATGAGTAATGGAAGAATTTCTTTTACAATATAATTTCTAATCAATTAATGAAAGAACATACTACCTCAGTTTAAAAAAATAATAATAATAAATAGTAGATTGTTTCATTAATCGTCCAAATAGTAGGTTGTTATTACACTTTATAATCATACTCCAATTTTTCCCCAGCCGCCCTCAGACCACTGCCAATCCTACCTCTCCGTATGGAAACTTCATCCTTGTCGCCGTTTGAGAATGTCACTTGTTCATCGTCTTCCACCGCCCTTTCATATTGCAACTTGCGAATTCCTAATTTCTTTCCATAAACAAAACGTGTTATCAGTTTGCTTTACCAAATAGAATCGTAAAACACATATCATTTTCTTACGCCGATCCTATCTTCTTCGGAGCCAATCGTTTCTTACGTCACCGTAACCTCACTGTCAAACATTGATGGCGGTTCAAGATCATTTTTTGGTTGTGATTCCTCTATTTTGAGTTCAGCGTCTCAACTTCATCTTATTTTCTGCTCCGACGAGTCCCGATGTTCTGCAACTTCTGTCTACTCTGATGATGGATTCTCAATTCAACCACCCGGAGACCTAGATTAATGTTAATTGATGATATCGCCCCTCTTGGTCAACTATAAACAGATTGGTCAAGGCCCACAGCCAGCTAAGGTTGACACAGTTAAACAGGTCACCTCGGTCCGATAGAGATCGGACATCGGATCATTAGCATAAACCATAGAGAGGTATCCCCCAATAGCCGGACCGATGTCCTAAGACTCATGCCCCGGACATCTGTCCTTGACGGATGTCAGAGCCGCCACAGTACTGTCATATCAGAACCGCTGCAGGACTGTATACTGACAGGGCCACCCAAGCACTGCGTAATAGTCAGAGTTATCGCTCCCTACTGTGACAAACTGTCAGGAGCTCTCCACTATAAATATCCAAACCGTTTTCCATTTGCAGGTATGGCATTAACTCCCTATTATTACGGATTGATCTCTAAACCGATCCCGTTCTAACTTAAGTATCGGAGTGGTTGTCTAAGGGCATCGCCCGACCCTCTGTTCTCATTTGTGCATGATTGGTTCGGCAGATCTCTTATTTTGCACCTCTACCACCTCATCTCTGGAAGGTCCGCCTTCCTGCAGGTCCCCCACTTGGTGACCCTAAACATACCATTAATGTTGTATTAAGGCTTGAAAATGTGTCTCCCCCTTCTCTATATTTTCTATGTTGAAATGCAAATTTCGAGTTGTAGTGAATCTAAACTGAAACCGAATTTAGTTGTAATGGCGAAGTTGATATGTTTGTGTTTGTGATTCTTTGTTTGATTATCAGTTTTTTGAGTTTGTAGCTGTATATCCTTGGTCTGTATATAATACAAATTTGTGTATGTATATAGAATTTGTATGTAAGTATATAGAATTTTATATAGGTATATAGATATATTGTTTTAGTTTTTTTAGTGTTTAATTATAGGTATATAAGGATATATTTTCTATGTAGATAAGCATTTAAGGACATAATTTATTTGTATATTTGTATATAGAGATAAAAATTGAATGTATATAGGTATATAAAATTATGTATATAAGAATAGAAATTTTGATTGTGTATATAAGAATTGTATATAAATATATTTATATAAAAATTTGTATATATATATATATATATATATATATATAAATGTGCATATAAATATGTGTAGATACAAATTTAAATATAGGTATATAAAATTATATTTATACACAAATTTATAAAAATGAATAAATAAAAAATTTGTATATAAGGACATAGTAGAATTTTTTTTCATTCAAAAAAATTACTATTTATTTGATTGATCCTAAACTTTAAAAGGTTGCAATTTAAGTGCTTTTTGTTTTTGGGGTAACTGAAAAAAAAAAAAAAAGAAAAAGTATTGCAGCGTCTTTCTTGGTGAATAATCTCCAAACAAGGCCTCGTGCTGTAGTGGGTAATGGGCCAAGGCCAATTGCAAACGTGGATTCGTAAAGCTTCGCCCATGATTTGGAAGCATTGCGTCGCCAAATCTAAGATTTACGCAGAACAAAACTCCTCCTCCAATAAACAAATACCAGAACGATGATATTGATACGCAAAGCCCGTGCAATGACATGTTTATTTGTTAGCCAATTAACCCTTCTTCCTCTGACCTGTCATCAACATTGCACTTTTGCCATTTCCACTCCCTCCTCTTCTCACTTTCTTTTCAATTCCATCTCCACTAACGCCTGGGTAAGCAAAGCAACTACTACTCTCTCTTTCTCTCCGTTGTCTTGTTTAGCTTATCTAATTTCCGGTGGCGTGTGTTTTAGGGTTCTACTTGTCCAATTACACTTCCTGCTTTTCGTTCGAGTCCTGTAATCCGTTTCTCCAGTTCTAAATCAAGTGAACCGAGCGGAGACATGCAGGGCATTCAAAATCCAGAGTCTATCTCTTACCTAACGCAGCGTGAAGCTGCGGAGATTGATGAGATTCTCATGGGACCTCTCGGATTTAGTGTGGATCAATTGATGGTCAGTTTACGAGCCTTATTTTTTGGTTTGAATTTGATGCTTTAGAATTTCATTTCCTTCTCGTTCTATTTTGAATTTCAATGTTCCTAACTATATTTTGCAGGAATTGGCTGGTTTGAGTGTTGCTACTTCCATAGCTGAGGTATTGCTTCATTCTTAACCGTCTTATTTTCTGAAATGAATTGTAAGTTAACTTTGTTAGTTGATTTTGCGAGTTAAATTTTTTTAGCTGAGGCGTTTGCATGAGACAGAATCAGAAAGTTGGCATTTGCTGTTCTTGTTGCCTCTCCATTTTCTTAACATGATTTTGCTTGTGAAAGCTTGAGCATGCGCAATTGTACTATTGGCGTAGTCATATTTTTGAGTAACGGTAGTTTTATGGTTTGTACTGTATGCTCAGAGTCTCAGACGCAAAAATATGTAGAAGTTTGAACCGATGTTATTATTTAAGGAATTAGTGCTGCTCTGAGAATATAAAACTTGATCGAGGTTTCTTTTCTGATATTGGTTCCTTTGGCAGGTTTACAAACCAAGGGAGTATAATCGTGTTCTTGTTATATGCGGTCCAGGGAATAATGGTGGTGATGGTTTAGTGGCTGCTCGCCATCTGCATCACTTTGGGTACAAGCCAGTTGTTTGCTACCCAAAGCGTACTGCCAAACCTCTCTACACTGGTCTGGTGACTCAGGTATGGAGTTGGTCACTTATTGAAACCTAGTTGAACCATCACATGTTGCAGTTGATCTGAATTCTTATTCAATTTTAGTAATTTTGTAGTTGGAATCGCTGTCAGTCCCTTTCCTGTCAGTTGAAGATATCCCTCCAGACTTGTCAAAGGATTTTGACATTCTAGTTGATGCAATGTTTGGTTTCTCATTTCATGGTAATTCCTCTATTTGTTCTTCTTTTTCCTTTTTCTCCGTTTGCTTTTGCTTAAGTTTGTTATGCTGCTAATGCCACATAAATAGCTGCTCAAAATTTTTTGGGCTTATGTGTGTGTGTGTGTGTGTGTGTGTGTATATAGAGAGAGAGAGAGACACACACACACAGAGACATTCACTCTTTGATAAGATAAGATTATTGTTATTCTTTGCTTTTGGATTGAAAGGCATGTCTAGGCATCCAAGACCTACATTATTATATAGATTATGATCTTATAGGCTCCTGTATTTTTTATTTAAGTGCAGATTCAGCACTTCAAGCAGACCTTCTTGTCCTTAGTTCTTTTAATTGTATTGTTTTTATGTTGTGCCTGGGTAATGTATTATCTATCAAAATTTGAAATTTGTTTTACCGCTGAATCCTCTTTTATTCGGATCTTTTTCTCACTGACATTTCAATTATTTCAGGTGCTCCAAGGCCACCTTTTGATAATCTAATTGAAAAGTTGGTGCACTTGCATAAGTCCAAACAAGCTCAAGAAAATAGTTCAGTTGTTGTCTCCATTGATATTCCATCTGGATGGCATGTTGAAGAAGGTGATGTTGGAGGTGAAGGAATTAAACCTGACATGTTGGTATGTTATATACTATAGCAAAATCTTTTTTGGTTGTAACTCAACATTTGTGACCATAAATCAAGAAAAAACTTTACATGCTAGCTTTTCAATTCTTTAAATGTTTTGTTAATGCAAGTTTAGTATCTCTTAGGTCTCTTTGACTGCTCCTAAGTTGTGTGCAAAGAAATTTTCTGGTCCACACCACTTTCTAGGCGGTAGGTTTGTCCCATCATCTATCGTTGAGAGATTCAAGTTGCATCTTCCGCCGTATCCTGGTACTTCTATGTGTGTTCGAATAGGAAAACCTCCACAAATTGATATATCAGCTCTGAGGGAGAACTATATTTCTCCTGAATTCCTTGAGGATCAGGTGGATGCTAACCCCATCAATCAGGTTTGTGTCCATGTTAATAATGTGGTAGTTACTTTTGGGATGTTTTATTTTTCTTTTTTAAGGTTCAAAATCATCAGTGAACCATCTATGTTTGGTAAGTTCTGATAATAGCATCAGTTTACTGCATCAGCATTAAGCCACATCTGCAATCTTGCAGTTCCGTAAATGGTTCGATGATGCTGTGGTTGCTGGACTGAAAGAGCCAAATGCTATGTGCTTGTCAACTGTTGGAAAGGATGGAAAACCGTAAGTTTTTTTATTCCTTCTGCCATTCATCATGAAATTGAAAAACTACCATGGAATTTGCTAATAATTTCATTATAGGTTTGTTATGTTTAATGAATGTTTGTGATGCTTGCTAGTGAAGGCAATTTAAATCAAAATGCAGAATTATGTCATATGCACAAGGAGAACCATACCCTTATGTTTTAATTAGTTTAAGCCTACACGAGTATCATGCACATTATCGATTACTTAGACTCTGATTCATTGAACACCTTAAGTTTCGCTCTAACTTACTGCACAACTATATTTTTGGGCTTTCAATGTTTAGATATTTGTGTATTGTATAATGAATTGTGTGATAAAATTAGTATACTCTTTGTCTAAACAAACTTCTCTAGTAGTTTTCATTTCAAGCAAAAATCCTCTTGAGTTCTTTATGTACGAAAATGTGATCAATTCACCCTCAAACATGTTTCCTTCCAAAATGTGTGTGTTTTTGTTTGGGTTTTTTTTTTTTTTTTTGGGGGGGGGGGGGGGGGGGGGGTGTGTTGGGGGTGGGGGGGGGGGAAGGAATCCATCTCGTGTTGTTTTATGGCATTGGCAATATTGTTTTAGGTACTTATCATTTCTCCCTGTTTTATTGATTTTCTTGTGGAAATGCTGGATTCTTGATGCTCACATTATCCTTTGATTTGATGTCATAATTAATCATAATATGTTTTACTTCCTATCGTAATACAGCTCTTCAAGAATGGTGTTGTTGAAAGGAGTTGATGAGGATGGGTTTGTCTGGTTAGTATTATGTGGAACCGACCTAGCAGCAATAAGATTCTTATCTGTTGCTGCAACAGCTGGTTTTGATCTTGCTCACCTGTTACCTTTTCAGGTATACCAATTATGAAAGTCGAAAGGCACGTGATTTATCCGAAAATCCTCGAGCAGCCCTTCTTTTCTACTGGGATGGTCTCAATCGGCAGGTATTATATATGTCTGTTTGACATTAAGGTGACCTTTATTTTCTTGTTCTCTTGCTTTTGTTCTTTCACCCTCTACATTTGTGCATTGGGAATGGATTTAAGGGCTTAATCAGATAGGAAGATCATCTGAGGACTTCTAACTTACATGCTCTGATCTATTCTTTGTTCAACTTAATCATATAGATAATGGGCAAATCCAACAGAATAGCCTGAGTAGGTGTGTGTTCTGTTACAATTATGAACCTTCCTTCTTTATGTGGGAATGTACAGGTAGCAGCAAAAGAAGTTCTGTGAGTTTTGAAATTAAGAATTGTAGAACCTTTACATATGTGCTATCTGCCAACATATGTTGGATGAAATCATACTGGTATTTCTAATTTAGCATCTGCCGCCATCACCACCTCTCTCTTTTTCACTCGCCCTCCCTCGTGCTTTGTTTCAACGTTTGCCGAAAACATCCTGCCCTTCCATTGATCATATTTTCTCAGAAGTTGGACTTGGATAAACTAAGACCTCAAACCAACTTATCATTTCAGCATGTTAATTCAGACAAGTGAAACCTCCAAATGAGAATATTATCCGCCCATCATTTAGAGACTGTAGCTATTATACTCCCTTTTACTTGGCATTCAAATCTACCAGTGTTATTGTTCAGAAGCCCCGCCAAGTGCCATATATAATCATTGGAGCATGCCAAGAATAATGGAGTATGTTTTGTGTTTTTTACGTTCATCTAGGAGTTGGTCCATTGCCTAACATTTTTTAAGTGTGACATCTAGGTGAGAGTAGAAGGCTCTGTGCAGAAGGTTTCTGACGAGGAATCTGAAAAATACTTCCACAGCCGTCCTCGAGGAAGTCAGATTGGAGCAATAGTTAGCAATCAGGTTCCTTTTTCTTTCAGTTTATCATATTGTGGGAGTACATGCAACTACCTGTTTTTGTAAGCCTTTTTCCCTCTGCAGAGTACTGTAGTTCCTGGAAGGTTTGTTCTACACCAACAGTACAAAGAATTAGAAGACAAGTTCTCTAATATGTGAGTTGTACTTCCAACTATCTTTTGTGATTGTTAAAAATTAAAGTATGATATTGCTTGGTTTTTTACCCTCAAAGTGATTGATCTATTACGAAGGTGTTCATGACAACTTGAAGGATTTTCAGTTCCTTTTTTTTTATAATACTAAGTTACAATTCCTTGCCCTCTTGGAAAAAATTGATGTTGTATCCCTCCCCTTTCTCTCTTCTCCTTTTCTTGTGAGCACAGAAGTTTGATCCCAAAACCTAAATACTGGGGAGGATACAAGCTTACACCAGAGCTTTTTGAGTTTTGGCAAGGACAACAGTCTCGCTTGCATGACAGGTTATCATCCATTCCTCCTGCTCTAATGTCTGTATTGCTTGTAAATATTGTTGGAACAGCTTTACCTTAATTTCAGATCAATTGGCAAAAATAGTAAACCCAAGTTCTTAAATGATTGATCTTTAGTAATGTGGATGGGCATGAACTTAGAACATGAACTGGGTCTACTCAGATTCAGGACCAATAAATGAGTTTCGTTAGGTACTTGTATTTCCACCTTAAGTGTTTTGTTGACATCAGACAGGCAACTTATTTTATTAATGACAATCACTGCTACTGTGTTACATTTGTTTAATAATGTCCCTATCGAATTTGGTTCAAGACTTTAAGTGGCCTTGCTCTTTTGTTGCTTGTAAAAGTTCATATGGACAAATATGGATTTGCAGCAAGAACACTTTCCTTTTTGTGCATTTATTAATTGAATGCTTGTTTTAGCCTCAATAGGTTGAAACATAGTGCTACTCATTTTCCAAGGAATGATATAATTCATAAAAAAGAGTATTTTTGCCAACCAACCAAGCTGAATTCATATCCTCACACATTCATTGTTGTGGGTTTGGGAGTTCTTTGCTTCAAGTCTCCTCATTGACTATCAACCATACAGTTCTCAGCTATTTGACAAGGACTATTTTGGGTTTACTCGTTGTCTTACACTTGTTATAAATAATGGGATGTTTGGGCTAGGTTATTCAAAGGATGCAATACAGTTTGAAAACTGTATTTAGGAAGTGAGAGTTGTAGCCAAGAAGATATGTCTGGCCCTGTCTTGTACTTGATATAAATAACTGGATGTTTCCGGGAGGTTATTCAAGAATGCAATACAGATTGAAAACTGTAATTAGGAAGTGGGATTTGCAGCCTAGAAGACATGCTTGGCCCTAACGCTAATTCTATTGATATCTTTCCAGGTTGCAATACATTCCTCGAGAGATCAATGGGAAGCAAGTATGGAAAATTGAGCGATTGTCTCCCTGACTAGTATTTTCAGCTTCTTTGTTGTGAAGTTCATCATTCTTCGGTATCTCAGAATCTGCTGCTTTGTGTTCACATATTTTGTTAATCAGTTTTGTGCATGATTAAAACCTACATTCCTCTCTCTCACTGAAGAATGTGTTTGATATGTTTTATTATTTCAGGAGTATATTCAGCCATAAGCATAATAAATCGACTCCAAGAGGAAGCTGAATGGCTGAAATATAATTATGATTCCAACACTCAGCAGGTATATAACAGATGGAGGGTTGGGTCTGGGATTGCAGTTTACCGAAGGAACAATAAAGCATTTCTGTTATTGAAGAAAGCAACATATGCCAGAAATAATGGAAGGTATAGTTTAGGCTGCTGCTTCTGTTATAATTTTCTGTCTGCATCCTGCAGGCTAATGATTTTATCTGCGATTGTGAACAAATGGATTACATTATTCTTAATATATCTAAAGTTTTATTGGCTTGAAAACAATTTCATAGTTATTTTCCCTCGCTGGATTTATTGCGTGCCCTTTTTAGATTTTAACTTGATTGTTTTTCTTCTCAAAAAAAAAAAAACTCCATTGTTTGTGTTATGGACACTTTTCCAGAATATCACTTCATTGATGTATTCCTCACTTTGGTTGATTTCCAACTTTAGTTATTCCATGGAAAATCATCATGTCCCTAGATTAACAAGTAAACCATGTGCCTATCTTTTTGGCGTAAGGATAGAGCTTTGATAATGTAGGTTTTACAAGAGAAACGCAAGTTTGACAGCTATCTTTCAAGCATAAGGCTGGGAAGCAGGTGCATGAAAGTTGAAAAAGGCTGAATGCTCTCCACATTTTGTGGTTAATATGCAACATTCTAATGGTAAGCCTCTTTATTGCGGAATCTTAAAACTTTCTTTGAATTGCATCAATGTTTTATATACTCTGAGATGGAAAATTGTTGATGGTGATATATGAAATTCCTTTGTTTAAGCATTTTTCAATTTTCAAATGATGTGTAACCGGGTCAATTTGTTATTCATCTATTTGTTTGTCATATTTTGCGTTATTTATATAGCAGAAAGGTAGAAAGGGGAAAAAAAAAAATATAGTAGTCTTTTTATGCAAAAGATGTTTTCAAATTAGTACAAGCATGTCATAAAGTTTGGAGGTTTCCCGAATGGATTTTTGTTGAATCATGATATTATATATATATTTTTTTAAAGGAAAAAAGAAGGGGAAAAAAAGAATAGGAAAATTGGTTCGGTTGGGGGGAGGTTATTGTTGATCCTGACCAAACCGGGCTCCACCATGAAAAAAATATCAGGAGTTTCTTTTCAAGGTTCTTTTGACCAAGCTGAAGCCAAATTCTGACACACAACTTTTCTTTTCTGAAAGGGCAACTTAATTTTTGATGGTAAGGTAAGGTGAGGTGATGCAGTGACCACCCCACTCTCCACTTTCTTCTTTTCAAAGGGTAAGTGGAAAATACTATCGAACATTTGAGGCTCTTGGATTTCCTGTTCCTTTCTTGTCATTATGCATAACACTAAAGATCCATTCCAAGAACTAGAGGTGGGGGATGCTTTTATTTTTTTTTTCCTCCGAGATATATAGGATAAATGATTAGTAGATTCATCTCTATTGATAGGCATTGAGGAGGGTATTATTGTTTTATATCCATTAAATATCTCCTTAGTGGGTACAGCTGTTTGATCAAAATTCACAAGTCATAAGCTTCTTTTTTAAAAATCTTTCGTAGGTCTTTTTTTTAAAAAAATCTTTTTGTAGGCCATTTTTTTTACTCCAAAATAAAACATTGAAGAACAGAAGAGCAGAGGAACAAAGCCATTAATGGAGTTTTGACCTAACAATGAGTAAGTGGCCACGTAATTTAACAAGTTGAGAATTAAAAGAATGTCCTAATAGAAAGTTATGCACTTTGGATGCATTTGCTTTATGCTTATGATTGAATTGATCACCCCTCTCTCTCACTCTCTCTCTCTATTACTAGTATACTATCATTGACTAACGTATTCCTTTAGGACTCTACACAAATATAATCATATTTTATTTTTAAAGAAAAATATACCTCCTTTTCCCCGCTTAAAACATTCCTTTATGGGTTGCTAACATTTGTAGAGTAATGGTGGTGGGTTGAAAATACTTGTAAAAGAACTTAAAAACACAACCTTTGATGGATGATTAGAATCAGGAGAGGAAGATGCGTTAGATAGTACGACTCTATAGTTAGCTTTTGTGGATATACAACCTTCATTTTCTTTTTGGAGAAAAGAAAGAAAAATAGTGGAGTTCCATCCATCCATCTCCAAGTATGATGAGGTCTCTCATCAGATTTTTTTTTTTTTTTTTGGGGGGGGGGGTGTGGGGAAGAGAGAGAGAGGACCCCCACATCTCATTTTTTGCGCTAACAAACACTCCTGCTTATTAGCCTCTTACCTCATTTTTTGCTTTTATAATTATTATTATGGCCTCTCTTTTCTTCAAAAAATTTCGGGAGATTTATTAAATGACTTTGGTGACTACGCACTAGAAATAGTGGGATTGGCCTTTGGAATAAGCTTCTAGTCACCATTACTATACTCTTCTTATGATAAGTCTAACCTGATTAGGAGGGAGCTTCTATGCATGTGGATGAGTAAAGATTCTAGGACTTCTTCTAGCATGTCACGTGTATAGTCAGATATCTTTTTTTTTTTTTTCGAATGTATAGTCAGATATCTATTTTGCAATGATGATAAAACATTCATTTTATTTTCATTCACCACAAAAAATAACTCATCAACTGGTACGTTAATTTGCTTTCATTTTCTTTGCGCTTCAAGTTGGAAGCTACACTACATCCTCAATAATTATAAAGAGGGGTCATCTAAGAACAAAAATATAAAAAAAAATCAACTTATCGCAATAGGCTAATAATATTATCATAAAAAGACGCTAGAGGTAAATAATCTCAAATCATAGTGGCAATTTAAATAATTTAAATATAAATGGACATATTTATATGATATTGCCATGTGATTCGGTCCTCTAATTCAAATCATCCAACCAAATCTTGCATAAGTAGTGTTTTCGAAGTTCAAGTTAAGGAGTTTGGTTGAGAAATTTAAGCTAAATTGGTAGTACTAGTCTAAAAGAAATTCAGACCGATCTACACTTGCCCAAATGAACAAATTGAATGAAATTGGAAGTTAAGAGTGGGCTTCAAGAGTCGCTTAATCCAAGGAGTTGGTTAACCTGCTACCATTCAAATGCATTGTGGATCGATAGAGAATACATTTAACTAATTACATGGCCACTGGCTAATTTAAGAATTACGTGGTCACATAATCTGTTGTTTTTATATTTTCTCAGTCCACAATGTATTCAGATGGACGTGCCTTTCTACAGTGGTAGCGGATTAGTCAACCCCTTTGGTTAAGTGACTTTTTAATTTTTTTTTTTTTTTTCTTTACATAGTTATATACATAACTTCTTCAGTTTCGAAGCTGGGCACTTTGATGCAAGAGGAAATCACTCTACTAACTCTACCAATCCCACTCCTTTAAAATATGGGTGGGACTAATTTTTTTACTTAGCAAAGTTCAGAGTACATAAATTAAAAGGCCTATTAAAGAGGGAACTCCCTTTATATATATATATATATATATATATATATTTATTTATTTATTGCAAACACTTTATAATATGACAATTTTTTAGAAGTGGATCCTACAAAATGAAATTTGGTATTTTGTTATTGTTTGTTGTTTTATGGGGAGAAAGTACATAATTAACCTTTCTTTATAGACATTGACATTAATGGGTAATACTTTGGAAGCAAGGACGGGACTATAAAATATTATCAACGGGTCACTACTTAAAAGGTTAAATATTTAGCAAATATAATAGGTTAAAGTTTACGGAAAAGTCTTTCGGTCTGAGAAAAAAATATTTATAATATTTCTAAAAATTTGATAGAATTTACAAACAATTTATGTTATAGTTCCATATCAATTTTAGTAAGTTTTTTAATTAATTTTTAAATTTATATATATCTACACAATGTAGAATAATTTATATAGTTCATTTTACATAGTTCGTAAATTATTGATCTTGTAAGTGGAATTGAATTTTAAAATATCAATAACAATAAGTTTTAGTCCCAAATAAGTTAGGGTCGACTGTATGAATACTCTAACGGTTAATCTCACCAAACATAACTACAGCAGTCATCAAGCATTAGGTACTTTCCACTATACAGATTTTATGTTTTCATTCAAGTTTGTCATGAACCAAATCCTCATCAGTATCTAAGACTCATAAATCTCTAGTTATTATCTCGTATACAATTTTAGGTCTTCCTCGATCCCTCTTGTTCCCCTCGCCCATCAAGTTCTTACACTTACGAACCGCTGCATAAGGAGACCTCCGTAAAACATGCTTATACCATCGTAGTCTACCTTTAACTCACTTTATCACTAACTTTCGCTATGTGAACTTTCTATGGAATATGATCATTCTTAATTTTGTTCAATCTTATATGACCATACATCTATCTTAACATTCTAATATCCACCACATTCATTTTATAGAGATGTTGCCTCGTTGATGCCCGACATTTGCTCACATAAAGCATTGTTGGCCGTTCAACTGTCCTATAAAATTTACCTTTCACTTTAAGAAGTATTTTCTTGTCACATAAGACCTTAATGCACCATTCTACTTCATCCACCCAACTTGTATTATGTGCGTCATGACTTCATCCAAACGCCCTTCATTCTGAAACACATAACCCAAATATTTAAATTGTTTGGATCTGGGAACCAAAACTCTATCCAATTTATTCTCTTGTTCTTGCTTCTTCCTTAAACTGAACTCACAATTAGGGATGGACATGGGGCAGAGTGGGGCGGGGATGCATTTTTCATCCCCATCTCACATATATAATTCGTTCCCCATCTCCATTCCCATCTCATTCATGTAGATAATTTTTCTCCATCTCATCCCCGTTGAGATTTTCATTTTTGTGGGGTTCCCTAAT
The DNA here is from genome assembly GCA_949640765.1 of Croton laevigatus. Lineage (NCBI taxonomy): Eukaryota > Viridiplantae > Streptophyta > Magnoliopsida > Malpighiales > Euphorbiaceae > Croton > Croton laevigatus. The sequence continues at coordinate 4,755 of CATIWJ010526549.1, read as the reverse complement.
TCTCATTTCAAATTTTAAAAAATTATTAATATTATTTTTAATTAATTATTGAATCGCAAAATATAAAAATAATACTTTTAATTTATATACTAGAGAGTGATAATTTTTTTTATAAAATTATTCACTATATCAATTATTATAATATTATTTTAATTCATTTACTATTATTATATTATTAAAATATTATATATTAGTGAGTCTCCACGAGATCGGGGATGGGGATCTCTATGGGATTGGGGATGCAGATCCCTACGAGGCGGAGAGTATAAAATCTATTCCTACCCCATTTTCGCTAATGAGGAAAAATCATGCAATGTCCCTATCCCCGGCCATATAGGGAAAAATAATAGAAATTTCCCTTTCTATTTGGATTGGATTCCAATTGGGAATGGGGAATTCCGCCCCATGCCCATCCCTACTCACAGTGCATATATTCTGTTTTGCTCCTACTTAATTTAAAACCATTATCCTAAAGAGTTTTCTTCCACACTTCCAACTTACGGTTAACTCCATCACTAGTTTCATCAATAAGCACAATGTCATCTAGAAATAACATGCACTAAGAGACATCATCATGTAAGCTCCTATTTAAGTCATCCATAACCAGAATAAACAAATATGGAGTCATGGTCGAACTTTGATGCAATCTAACAGTAATGGGGAAAGCCTCTGTGTCCCCACCTGGTGTTTTTACACTGTGTCCCTACATGGTGTTTTTATACTACTGGATGCATCCTCGTATATGACCCTGATAATGTTAATGTACTTGACAAGGACTCCTTTTCTATCCAAAATTCATCGTAGTACTTCTCTTAGTACTCTATCATAGGCCTTCTCTAAGTCAATAAATACCATGTGGAGATCTTTCTTTTTCTCTTGTTAAAATTCCATTAGTCTTCTTAGAAGAGAAATGGCTTCCATAATAGACCTCTCTGGTATAAAATCAAATTAATTCTCTAACACCCCCGTAATCTTCCTTAGTCTGTATTCTAAAACTCTTTCCCATAGCTTCATTGTATAACTCATGAGTTTGATACTCTGATAATTTGTACAGTTTTGTGTCTCTTTTATTCTTATATATTGGCATTAGAGTACTCTTTCTCCATGCATTTGGCATCTTACGTCCTTTCAATATAGCATTAAAGAGTTTGGTTAGCTAGGCAACTCCTACCTCTCCAAGGCTCTTCCAAACCTCTAGAGGGATACCATTTAGGCCACATGCCTTACCAATCTTCATATGTTTCAAGGTTTCCTTTACTTCACAATATATGATATGTCTATACCAACTGAGATTTTTATCTAACACAGGAAGATCTTGAAAATTTTGTTGAATAGTTGGTCAAAATAAGCCCTCCATCTCTCCTTTATCGCATTATCCCTTGCCAAAACCCACTGAGTTTCGTTCTTTATACATTTAATTTGACTTAAGTCTCTGCTTTTCCTCTCTTACAACTTTGCAAGCTTATAAATGTTCTTCTCCCCCTTTTTAGTACCCAACTATTGATACAATCATTCTAATGCTCTAACACGGGCCTTACTAATTGCTTTCTTTACTTCTTTCTTAGCCCTTTTATACTCCTCAAATATCTCATTGTCTGTTGCATTTGGTAGCTTTTTATACCACTCTCTCTTAGCCTTAGTAGCCTTTTGAACATCCTCATTCCATTATCACGCATCTTGCAGCTGAGGCCCTGACCCTTTAGATACTCCAAGCACTTTACTTCCTACTTCCTTAATGCTTCTTTCCATTTCTTACCATAAGACTTCTGCACTAGCCTCTAAGGTCCAAACATCCTCCTTTAGCAACTCCTTCTTAAAGGTTCTGTAGGTTAGGTCTTTCAGTTTCCACCATCATATCCTTAGTTCTACAACTTTCTTTTCCTTTCCTCATTTACTTTTAGTCTTGACATCTAACACCATAATTCAATGTTGGGTTGTCAACCCTTCACCAGGAATGACATTGTAATCGTTGCATCTACTCTTATCCCTCATATGAGTAAGTATAAAATCTATATAATTTTGGGTTTGTCCACTCTTGAAAGTCATCAAGTGTGATCTACTATTTTCAAAACACATGTTTGCCAGCACTAGATCATAAGTCGCTGCAAATTCCAGAATGCTCTTTCCCTCATCATTCCTGGTCCCAAACCCATATACACTATGAATATTGTCATAGCTATTGTTATCTTTACCAATATGCCCGTTTAAGTCTTCTCCAATAAAAATTTGTTCATCATCAGGGATTCCTTGCATTTAGCTCATCCATCTCCTCCCAAAACTTATCCTTAGTAGCTTTATTCAGACCTACTTGAGGGGCATAAACACTTATGACATTAAAATAGTATCATCTTTTAACACAAGTCTAATAGAGATAATTTTGTCCCCTAATATCTTCACCTCTATAACCTTGTCTTTAAGCTTAGGCTCAACAATAATGCCCACTGCATTCTTGTTGATTTCTAAACCACAATATTATAGCTTATACCATGAATTACAAATTTCTTTAGCTTTATTACCCTTCCACTTAGTTTTTTGCAAATGAGCTATATTCGCATTCCTTCTTTTCAGAGTATAAAACAGCTATGTGGACTTTCTTGACAATGTACCAATGTTCCAACTCCTTAGCCTTAATCGACTACCTTGGACTAGCGTCTTTAGCCGTATCCGTCCATAATGCAGTAGCATTTTTCTTTTTGGCACCACATTCAGGCACTGATGTGGCGGGACTAGCTTCTTTACCCATACCCGTCCATGGCATGAGAACCCTTGCTCATACTCTACCACACCTAGGCGACGATGTGGTGGAACCTGATTTGTGTCAATTTTATATATATTTTGATATGAAATATTGCTTGATTTTGCTCTTAATTTGTAATTATTTATTCTTGATGGTGCTAATTTCTTATACTTCCATTTTCAGGTCATAATTAGATAAATTCATGAAATGGGACAAGAATTAGGTGAAAATAGCAAAGAGAGAAAGCAACTAAGGGACTGGTTAGCAAAAACTCCTCAAAATGCACAGCTATTTGCATTTTGTGTGAGGTTAAGCTGACAAGGAAAAATGAATTAAAAAAAAAAGAAGGGGAAAATGAAATTAAAAGTGGAGCAGTAGTTGTTTTTTTTGAAAGGGAAACAAAGGGGACCATAGCAGCTGTCCACGCGTGAAAAGGGGATTTTTATTAAAAAAAAAATAGAAAATCAACAGCAGTTGTATAGGGAAAATGAGCTGTCCACGTTCTAAAAATTGAAGAAAAGGGGAACAGTACGCGTGAATAAGAGAGAGGAGGCAGCTGGGTTTTTAATGGGGGGCTGACCTGTTCTTCTTGGGGAGAGCAGCAGCGTGAAGGACTGTTAGAGGAAGCTGGGCACGACTGAACGTCCGCCTGAACTGGTAGATGGGACGGCGAGGACAGCTGGACGGTGATCTTGTTTTCTTTGGAGCTATTAGACGCGAAGGAAAGAGAAGGCAAGATCTGAACGAGAAAGGAAAAGCTGTGTTATTTCTGGTTTAGTGTGGAGTAAAAGCACGACCAAAAGAAGGGGACTTGGTCTGGAGTTTTAAAGGAGAGCAGAGCAGCTGAGCTGGTGGACGCCATTGTTGCTGAAGCAGCGGTGAGAAGACAGCTGAGTTTGCAACACGAGAGGCATGATCAGAACTTGAAGGGAGAGGGGATTTGGTTCTTCTTTGAGCAACTGGTTATAAAGAAAAACAGTAGCTGCTATGGGGGCGATCTGAAGAAAAGAAACAGAGAACGAAATAGAGAAGAGAGGGCAACAGCTTGGTGATAACAATGAGAGGTCTGGCGGCGTTTCTGGAGGCATGAAGGCAGAGCTCGTGGTGGATTCTGGTTTTCAATCAGGTTTTCTTCTTTTTCTTATATTGATTTTTTGAAATTTCAGTCTTGGATTTCTCTGTAGTTCATGATTGGAGGTGAGGTACGGTAAAGACTTTGATTTGAAAGAACGAAGGCTGGGTTTTGACGGAGGGACTGCTGGGTTTGATTGGGACGTTTGGAACTAATTTGGTGAGCTGTGATTCGAAAGAACTCAGCTAGATCGAAAAGCAGGAAGTTCTGGGATCGAGTTTTCGACCGAGGCATCAGCATTTCAGCAGTTTCTCTTCAACTGGAATTATGTTCAATTCGGAAAGTTTGGTAATTTTGTGTGAATTTCAGTTAATGTTTAATTTTCCTTTCTGAACTGAGTTTGAAAGTCTGTTAAAGAACTGAATATTGTCGTTTGTTTAAGTTGAAAATTAAGGAGTTTATTGATAAACACTTTGTGAATGAATTGAAATTGGGATTGTGAATGTTCTGGATTTATTTTAATTACAGAAGCTGTAGTGTTGTTGGATTGTTAGATATTAATTGATTGGATTGAGTTTGTTCATTGGAAATATTTTGTGAATTGGTTGGCTTTGGCAATGTTGATTTCTGTTCATTACTATTTACATCTTGAATGTGTAGGAGTTGGAATATGGTTAATAAACTGAAATTTTGTTAATTGATTTAGTTGATAAATTGATTTATATTTTCTGTTTTGTTTGAGACTATTTTGATAAACTGAATTTTGGTTTAAAGTTTCGGTTGAGATTGAGCTATTGATTGAAGCATTTGTTGTTATTGGATTGAGATTGAAGTGAGAATTATTGTTTGAATTGATTTGATTTTACAGTGTTGATTATTTTTTATTTCCGTTGTCCACTTGAATGCTTTAGAATTGAAACGATAAAAATGAGCTAAATTTATTTGT
>CATIWJ010526541.1:0-37204 GCA_949640765.1 Croton laevigatus | reverse complement strand
ATATATATATATATTAAAAGTCAAACAAAGCTAAGTTATAAACTCTAGAAAGTATCAAAATGTGAAAACTTCGAATCTATCTGTCTTTATATGATTGACAAATGCTAAAAATATGCAAAATGTTAATATTGGTGAGGTTTGATTTGATTTTTAGAGCAATCAGAATACGAAAATTGGTGATTACCTCACATTTTGCTTGTTAAATGCTCCCACTTTGATTGAATATGGTGACATCGTCTTTTAAAAACTTCATCTTCAATTTATATTCCTCCATATTTCAGTCAAATGTTGGAACTCCAAATCAATTTCTACATAATTTCTGAATACTAATTTTTTATTTTTAACAAAAATATACACATGCACAAACCACATTCATGCATTTAAAGAAGGAGAATTTTTTTTTTTTTTGCATTTGATGGGCTCGAATTAAAATCTTGATATATCAGTTTGAGAACAATAATTTGAATTTATGATAACAATTTATATTATAGGGATGCAAATTTTTCATTTTGAATCAATATGGATTATCCCACTCCTTAAAATATATATATAACTCTTAAAATATTATGATTTTACAATTTACAAAGCCAAACCCAGTTAAATTGTTGGTAAAATTTTATGATTCTACAATTTAATTTTAAAAGTATACGTTTTATACAATTGTCAATTAAAATACGTCACAGTTTTATAGTATAAAATTTATTAAATTAATTGCAAATATCTATTTCTTGTTTGTAGAGTTGTATAAAATTGGGTGAACGGATTAACCCATTCTTATTTTACTTTTTACAGCTTTGAAAGAATCCCATAAAATAGTATATCATTTTAAAACAAACCCAACACAAATCACTTTCTGAACAAAAATACTAATTTAAAAAAAATAAGCAAACTTTGTATCATGGAATTAGTCAGATATTTAACCCAACTTTGTACAACCCTATTTTTCTAATAATAGAAGCAAGTTATTTAGTGGTTTGAGATTGTTTGAAGTTATCATCCGATTTTATGATGAGTAGTCTTTTTTTTTAGGTAAAATCTCAAACTTAACAATTTTGGTCCCACCTGTTTTTTTACTTACACTACATTTGGCAATAGTTTTAGATTAGTTTTTAGAAACTACTTTTTTTTATATATAATATTTGATAAAATAGTTTTTGGAATAAATTTTTATGTAGTGTTTTATAGAAATTTAATTCTTTAAATTTTAAATTTTTAGCGTTTTATAAACAACTATTATAAACAATTAAATAATGCTCAAACAGCTAAATATTAGCTAGATGCCACAATTTCTATTTTATGTTTCCCATAAAATAGAAAGTGTAAAGGAGTAATGTGGATAAATACCTAAAATAGACATTCAATTTAAATATTTTATCTCCAATGCAACCATTTCCATTTTATTTTTTTATTAGTTCTTTAATTTATAATTTAATTAGGAATCAACCACAATTCACTATAACTCTAGACATTATCTAAAGCACCGTCTAGAAATAGAAGGTGAACTAAATAATGTATAGTCCACATCAGTTTCACATCTTAAATGCACATTTTGAAAAAAAAAATTCATGATGTGACAAATAGATTAGAACAATTCACATTTGCATTTTGGAGATACTCAAACACACTCTAGACTTTAAAGCTTTTAAGATTAAACAACAGATGTCCCTAACACATTAAGCTAAGTTTAAAGGCACAATTCTTTTATTAGGAATTTTAAGAAAAGTTGATTTAACCAAAAAAAGAAGACAGTAAGTTGGAATTCTATATTATCCATTAAACTAGGAAAAGTTACAGAAAACAAATCTACATTTTTCCCCCATTAAACAAGGAAAAAAATCACAGCATATCCTTTATAGTATTAGCCACTACATCTCCTTGCTAATTTTTGCACTAATAAGGGAAACCAAAAAAGAAAGAAACTATAATTAGTAGACAAAAGAGTTAACCACGTCCGGTGCTCTTGAGGAAAGAACCACTCTTAGTAATCTCTCTAAGAGGCTTATCAGTATATCTAATCATGTTATAAACCCATGCTCCTGCCTGAGCTCCGAGCGTCGGCGATACCAAATATATCCATAGCCCCTTGTACTGGTGTGATACAATTGCAGGTCCTATACTTCTTGCTGGATTCATCGACGCCCCAGAAATTGCGCTGCATCCAAAAATTACTAGTTAATTAATTAATTGTTGATGATCAATTAACTGTTAATTAGTAGATTTAATATTTTTAATACCCTGCAAACATCACATTTAGAAGAACCGTTGCGCCAACAGCAAGTCCAGCAAGTTCACCAATCTGCATCAATAACACCATAAAAAACAATATAACGAGTCCAAAAATTCCATGTCACTTTCAAAAAAACAGATAATTAGCATCATTATATCAATTAAACAATAATTTTCTTCTTAATCAATGGATTAAGAGACAAGAAATTTCAAAGGTCAACAAGTTGGCAACTAAATTATCTGTTAACCCACTCTAGTGGACAACCATATATTATTATTAGTTAATATTATAATCTGTAATTAGAATCAATGATTAGGTGATAAAAGAATATAATAACTTACAGCTCTGTTATCCGTGGCAACACCGGATATGATGAACATGAGATAGAATGTGATTATGAATTCAACAACAAAGGATTGCATATTTGATCCTGCAGGCATTGTTCCTGTAAAATGATCTTGCTTTCCTGTAAATATTAATCGAATCGTTCCAGCCGCTAGTGTTGATCCAGCCACTTGGCAAGCAATATATGCAGGAACCTAAATCAAAACCAAATGGGAAAATGGAACAAAGAAACATCAATTCAAGAACAAGTATATATGTTGGCACTAATGTTAATGTGTGACATAAGCCCAATTAAGCATTTTCTACACAATTTGGATTTCAAACACAAGTAATTCTAGAATTCCAGATTTTCTGCTTAAGAAAGGGTCAAATTTACATTATTTTTTTTTATAAAAAAATGCAAAATGTGCATTTTCTTTCTTTTCTTATTACTGATAAAGAAGCGATCAAAGAAATTATTTGAAAAAGAACCGATTTTTAATTTCAACAATCGCTTAGAACACAAGGTTCTGTTATGGGTAGATTACCTAAATTGAATCAAACAAGGTAGATTAGTTTTTAGTTTTACCTGTTTCCAGGGAAATCTCTTGCAGGTAGCAAAAGCAAGAGTGACAGCAGGGTTGAAATGAGCACCAGAGATATGACCAACAGAGTAAACCAAAACCATCACAGCCAATCCCCAAACTATTGAAATTCCGGGAAGTGTCACCACCTTATCAAAATTCAAATTCACCGCCACCGCCGTACAACCAGCAAAGATCAAGAAGTATGTACCTACCACCTCTGCTACCAGCTGCATACAAAAAACCCCTCATTCAATCAAAATCAATTTCCTTTGAAATCAAAGAATCGAAAATCAAAAATAAGGCCTCATGAGGCTCTGAAACTTAAAAAGTTAAGAAGTTTAACAAAATTCATCTAATTTTATGAAATGGGTATGAGTGAAAAGGGCATTTTCTTCAACAATTCCGAGTCAATTTTGAACAGAAAAATGCAGATGAAATTGAAAAGCCAAACACGAGGTTAGAGGAGTGAATTAATCAATCACCTTTTGCATGAAAGGTACAGAAAAACCCAAGACAGAATCATCTTTGGGCTGAGACGGACAAGATGGAAGATTTTTGGTATCATCATCATGATGATGATCTTGAACATCCAAAACAACTCCTCCATCATGGTTGCCATTACAGCCGGCTGAGATCTCACCCATCTGTCACTGCAAGTTTAATTTTATTTTTTTTTTTTCCAAAGTAAAAAGCTTGTTATCTTTGTTGGGTTTTTTCTAGCTTTGTTGTCCGTAAATGGAGAGATTATCCGTAAGTGAAAAATAGAAAGAGATCTTCAATTTATAAGTACTTCAAAGATCCTAAAACAAAGGAGACAGGGAGTTGGACTTTTTCATATATAAAATGAACATAAATTGACCGCATATGTATACGTATTTTCTTTCCTTTTTTCTCTTGATGGATATATATATATTATTAAATTACAAATAAATATGAATTTAATGAAAATTATATCTCTTTCTCTGTAGATGTGGTTGAAAAGTGTGAACATTAACTCGTATATGCCATTGTGAACACAAAAAAGAATTGAAGACGCTTCAACCACCCACCGGAATTGCAGAACGACCGTTGTTCTCCTTGACAATTAATTAGCACAAATATTTTGTTACACTCATTTCTTTTTCTTACTTAATACAACTGTGTCCCAAAACAGTTACGATATTGTAGAACTAATGACAATGGAGATTCTCATTAGTCATCGATCTTACCTTGTAAGACGACGAATCATTAAAAGAAAATTTTTTAAACCTCTTAGCGACTGATTTGGTAAGATAGAATAAAAATCACCTAAATTACTCATTTCAAGAGAAAAAAAAAAAGAAAATTAATAAGTCTTCCAAAAAATAATAGAATCAGTAACTGATTCAGGATTCAAATAATTTGGTAGATTAGAAAATTTGTTAAGCATTAAAAACGTAATCATCTTACTTGTGAACAAAAAAAAATGTTATTAAAAAATTACAATTGCATGAATACAAACAAAAATTTCGTTAACTTTTCTTTCCTTATTTACTAAATTTACCATGTTAGTATTAAAATTCAAAATTAAGCGATAACTAATTAGATTGGTAAAAACATGTGATTATGCTTTGGTCAATATGATGGACCGGAACGAATCTAACTTAAATAAAAGCCATTTATAGTCCCCCCGCCAGTTGCCAGCCGACACATCAACATAATATAACTAGTTTTTCTGCCCCGTGCAACTTTTATTTTTCATAGATCCATTTTTTCTGAACTCTTTTGTTATATGTTTTTTTTTTAAATTTTTATTAGTTGTGGAATATTCAATTATTAGTTAATGAATAAATTGCCAATGAACTATAAAAAGAAGGAATAATTACACTACTGATGTAGTTAGGGTCTAGCAGAGTTGGTAAACAACATGTTCTCATGTCCAAGCGGACAGAGTTCAAATCTCTTCTCCATATCTAGGTGCGTGAGTTATATTTTATGTTAAAAAAAAAATTACATGATTGATGGTTGAATGGTGCTTCAATGGTTTATACAATGAATGTAAAAGGAAATTTGAAATAAAATAGGAAAATACCATGTTTCCTCCGCCTTGCGTCAAACCCAACTTTTTTGCGTAATCTTGTTTTGCTTTGTTTGCTACGCATTGACGTTTTATATAATTTAAGTTGAGAATTATTTATTGGTGTTGACTTTGATTGATTTTTATTCATTGATATTGACTTTTATTGAATGTTGTCCTAGTGAAAGTCGTAGGAAACTACTACCTCCATCTTTTGGGATAGTTTACATTTCCTTTTTGAGGTATCTTTGTTTGTTGTTTACATTTTCATTTATAGTAAGTTTTGTAATTGTTTATTATTATTTTTTTATTGGTATTGGTGAAAAAGTAAGTGGTGTAAAGAATTAGTAATTGTTTATTATTATATATGTATTGGTATTGGTGATTTCTTGGTATTTGTGTTTTTAGGGTGTAAAGAATTCAAAAAGACAGAGGTAGTATCAAACTGCAACGACGACCATTTTTGTCTTTGTATCTAGTGAATTTTTGAAGAATTTTAAAAAAATATTTACAGTTATTGACTATTATTTACATATTTGTATGAATATAACTAAAGAGGTTGTTTTGGAGTATTTTGATTTGTGTTGATCAATATTAATTAAGAGCACTATTTCCTCATTTTAAAACTTATGTGCTATTGATTTCGAAAATTTTACAGAAAGTGTTGTGCGGACGTAATTGTCCCAAAAGTGGAAGGTAAAAGTTAATACTAAACTTTTTTTAGAAATATAAAGAAGGCTATTAATGTATCTGATAATATTGTAAACTACATAATATGAGGTTAGCCTTTTTCTATGCACTAAATAGATGCTCACAAATATGATTGGTAAAAATTGAATTCGATATATCTATATTTTACAATATTTATATTAAGTAGAATAATCAAAATGTCACACTTTAATTTGGGGTCAATGCTAAACCTTAGTCGCATGCTACAGGCCAAGAAAACAAAATTGACCCACAATTGGAAAATGGTTTCCATGAAAATTGGTCCACAGGTGCTCCTTAACTTTATTTTTTTTCAAATTAAATGTGAAATTATATCTACGCATTATAAAATTAATTTCATTATATCATAATTTGTAGGTTAGGACTCTATATTAGTATAAGATTAGCCTTTTCCTATGCACTAACTAAATAGATGCTCACAAAGATTTTTTTTTTTTTTTTAATAGCACAAAGGTGTTTGATATATCTACGTTCTACAACATTCACATTAAGTAGAATAATTAAAATTCCACACTTTAATTTAATGCTAAACCTTTTCATGCTACAGGCCCAAAAAACAAAATTGGCCCACAATTGGAAAATGGTTTCCGTGAAAATTGGTCCAGGTGCTCCTTAACTTTTTTTTCTTTTTTTTAATCAAGAGTTGAATTATATTTAGGCAGTATCTTAGTTTGTAGGTTTCAGACTCTATATTATTAATCTCATAAAAAATAGTTACAATCATTAAATTTAATGGTTCTAATTATTTTTTATAAAATTGATAATATAGAGTCAAATTCTGTAAACTAAAACCTACTGAAATTGATTTCAAGACTGTAAAAATACAATTCAACACTGGAAAAAAAAAAAGAAAAATAACAACATGGAGTAGCATCGCAATTTAAATATTTATCCTTCCATGAAAACTGAAAACATTTGACTAGTAAATGTTGTCACTAACGACTCTGACAATGAAACTCTTCATGATAAACTACCTCATACTTCCTTTGAAAATAAATAAAAAATTAATGAAGCTACATTAAATCAATTATTGTGATTCCATTATTCTGTCATTATGTCATCAGCATATATTTCTACATATTATTAATAGAAAAATCAATTCCTCCCTCTATGTTTCTAAAGGATGGACTCCCTCATGTTTTGTAGTATGCGAGAAGAAGAACAAGAAGATCAAGCCAAGCAATAAGTTTGAGCTGATTCGTGAATATTTTACTAATTTTTGGGTTCAAATTCAAGTTTGGATTGGAGTTCGAGTTCTGTTGGTTTGTCGAATATTCGATACATTAGAGTACTGTTTGAGAATTTGGTTCCTTAGATCAATTAGGAGCTTGATTTGAAATATAGTTCAAAATGAATTCATTTAACATATAGCAGTTTAAAATAAGCTCCACTTGAGAGCTCAATTCAAAATAGAGTTTAAAATATTCAATAGATTCTAGTTCGTATTGAGGATTTAGTATGTTTTTCTCATAACTTTGACTAATTGCGTTTAGTAAAAATTTGTTGAATGGTTTGTGAACCCATATTTTGGTGTGAGCGCAACTTGCTTAATATTTGAACTTGAAAGTTCAATTTGTTTAAAATTTGAATTTGACTCAAATCAAGTATTTTAGGAACCGAAACATGAATAGTTTAATTTTTTTACAGCCCTGTTGTGTAATTCACAATGTTTATTTGGCTTATTGAGTCTTCCTATAAATCTCAAAAAAAAAAAAATTAACATAAATAAATTTTCATAAATTATGTATTACTTAACTTTAATAATTATTCACATTCAAATTGCAATTATATCTTTCTTATTAGTTCAACAGTTAAGGTTTAATAAGCAGTAGAGATTTATACAAAAAAAATTGGGTCATGTTTTAAGTTAGATGACTTAATTTTAAAGTAGAGTTACGCCACGTGTTGTTAAGAAACTTGTTATCTGGGATTATTAATCGACCGGTAATTAAGGACAATAATTTATAAAGCAGCTGCTTGTATTTTCCAACTGAAAGAGAGGACTTGGCTCAGAAATTAATGGAAAACCGAAGTGTGTGTTGAAAATGAATCAAAAGTAGAATGTTCCATCTGACAGCAGAAAACAGAGAATTGAAATTAATTGGCCCGACTGTTGAAAATGTCTTTAGATAAAACCAACCAACAAATCCCCCTTTCTTTGCTAATTGTGCATCAAAATTCTAACCTCCCACTATAAACCCATGATCACTGCGCATGCAAATAGATCATTCTATCCTAACCCTAATGCTCAACCTTTTCTTGTTTCTGTTTTACCTTTTCTTATCTTCAAATTCCCATAATTAATTTTGAAAAAACACTCCCACGAACGCATTGATGCAGGCCTAATGATACGAGCATGATTCGTCATTCTTATTTTTTAAGTAAAAGTTGAATATTAGTACTCTTATGGATAGAAATATTGTACTTCAATAATATTTTACTTTTTAATTGAATGATCTAGTGTAAAAAATATCAATTTTATTATGCAATTTCAACATCTCGATCACATAAATTTAATGAATATAATAAAGAAAATATAAATTGATAAAACACAACCAATAAATATTCGACTTTTAATTATATTTGACAAATTCATGCTGTCTAGATAATATAAATTTATCATTTTAACAAATTTATCGGAGCATTATTATTGAGATATAAATTTTGTTCTGACAATAACAATTTAAACTCTAAAAATAGCATCACACAGTCAATAAAGACAACACTTAAATCCACTTATTTTAATGGAATCCAATCTTTTGAATTTTATGAAAGGCAATATTGAAAAAGTAGAATCTCCATTACTTTTAACTATAATCTTTAAACCGGAACTTTAATTACTCATTTAGCCTTCCAATAATTTTGCATGCAAAATAGGAAGTGTTGGACTAAGTGTTACAAATGCATGTGTTAGTTGGTGTATATTTAATAAATTTTTATTTTTTTGGTAGAATCTTTGTTTGAGAAATTGGTTTCCCACTTAGTATCCCCTTTGGACCAATGTTTAAAGGACATTGATCTCTGACCTTTTCTCTCTAGTGGAATTTTATCAAAGCAAAAAAATTGTTTTAAAAAAGAGACTATCTTTGCCTTTTTGTTTAGTGACTTCCTTATTTTAAGCTATAATATGCCACACTGGGCTCTTTTGGTATCCTTAAGTGGTCTTACTTTTCACATTTAGGATTCCAAATATTAAATTGTTATTTCTTGATTTATTTTCTTTACTATTCCGTTTCGAGGAAAAACTACTATTAATTCTTTTTTTTTTTTAACAAAAAACCGCTACTTCTATTTCAATGAAAGCGAGGAAATTATCATTTCCAACATTTTATAAAAGGCAAAATTAGGCTAAATTTTCAATGTTATTGAATTCGAACTAGACCAAATCATTTAGATTGATTAAAAATTCGAAAATACTAAAAAAAAGGGATCATTTAATTGTCAACCCTCGGAGTAAACTACAAAAATAAGGTGACATCGCTCTCTCTACTAATTTTTTAGTTGGGCGTTTGTTATTTTCTTTAAAGATTGAAAATTTTTTCATTTATTAAATGCAATTTGGAGAAAAAGTCTCAATTGATGTTAAGTGTAGAAATGTTGAACATTTGTCTTTTTTTTACATTTTTAAATAAAAGTCCAAAAACCATTATTTTCAAAACTAAATTGGATGTTGAACCGAGAACCAAATGACTATTCGAGTTGCTTGATTTAAAAAATATATAAAATTACTTAAAAATTGAATTTGACTAGTCGAATGACCAATTAATGCTTAATACTACATGGTTCAACCGGTTGAACTAAATTAAAAATAAAAAATTTGAGTAAAATTCATTTATTTTTGCTCTGAAGTGGGATTTATTTAAAACTCTCTTTTCATTCTTTAGAATTCAATTGGTCCAACTTGATTGAACAGTAACCCAATATCTAGACCGGTTTGATTTCAGGTGTGGTATTAAAAATATTCCCAAAAATGTAATATTATCCAACTTTTTAAATTTATTTTTAAAATTAACCGCTTCAATTAAAATATTGCTAAAAAAACTGTCATTTTTAATTTATTTCCCTAATAAGTTTTTCTTTATTCTTATTTTCTCCATCTTCATGCTCTCATTGTTTTCCATTGTTGACAACAATCCACGCGAGCAGAGATTGAGTTACGTTGGGGCCATGAGAGGTGTTGGACCCCGTAATTTTTTGGGAAAAAAGTTTTTCATTAAAGAGAAATGGCTTGCCGAAAAACACGGGAGCCGGCAGAGATACAGGTCTGTAAAGAATGAAGGAGGAATGAAAGAAAGAAGGAAAGAACGAAGTAAAATGAATCGATTTATTTATTTATTTATTTTTGTTAACCAATCATCGTTTCACTTAAATTTTTTTTAAAAAAATATCCAAAACGACTTTTTTTAAAATATTAAAACGACGCCGTTTTGATCTAAAAAAAATAAAATAAAATGAATTCAGCATAAACTTAAGCAGAAACAGCAATAGCTCATCTCTACTGTTTTGCATGAAAATATGAAGGGGAAGAAAGAAGAAGAGTGCCGCCGCTGCTCACTGCCTTGTGGACGCCACTGCCGGGTCTCTGCTACCACCGTTGCTCTACCAGAATTAGAGGTAAGTTTGATTAATCGTTTGTTGTAGTTAATTTTTTTTAAATTATTTTAGGGTTTTAGATTAGAAATTGAAAATTGGTATTCTAGAATGGAATCATTCTGAATCAGATTATTGCCATTGGTTTTGTATTGGTTTTTTAATTTTTTTAAATATTTGATTCTGAGAGTAGTAACTGCCATGGTTTCTGCTCCTGTCATATCAAGAAAATGTTTTTTTTTATCTTTTTCTGCCTAGAAGGATTGACTGTTTGTTGATTGTATGAACAAATTCTCGATGATAAATGTTGTTTCTGATTTGATGTTAATTTATGTTATACATGTTTTCTTATTTGCAGTTACTTCGAGGGTTTACTGTGCCGCATCCATTGAAGATTACGCCAAGTGGAATTATGCTGACAATGTTGCTGTGTTCAACACTGTTATTGGCTCTCTCACTGCTCAACACAGGTTCTTCCTAATTTTTCAGTTTCCATTCTTTTTGGATGGTTGATATTTATTGGCGTGTAACAATAGGCATTTATTGAGGGATGAATATGATATGATGCTGGATGAAATAGAAGCTAATCGAGATACATTCCATTCCCTGATTACTGGGACTGTAAAAGTTACACAATAACTAATTGAATATCCTTACAATTATCTTTATTGAGAGAAGAAAAAATATCCTTTGCTAGCATTTTATATTTATGATTTGTCCATTGCAATAGAGGATTTCTGCTACTGCAACTCTTTAATCTTCAGATTCCATTTTTTTTGTAAGTTCTACTCAAAACTCATCTATCAATTCGTAACTAGTATTATGCATTCTATTTAATATCATATATTCTCTCTTATATAGTTCCTTTTGCTTATATTATTTCTATTCTTGAGCTTTGTTTCTTTGTGAATTTAATTTTTGCAATTTTGTTCCTTGAAGATTTATATTTGTATCCATTAATTAAGCGACAATGAATCCATATAAGAACCAGTAAAAGGGCCACCAATAATACAAAGGGAAAAGACATATAATGTGCTTAATTAGTTCAGTTTAAAAATCTTTAGTTTTGATATTTGTGGGAGGCTGATAGCAATGACCAACAATTTTCTTGAGCCTTCTGAAATGTTTTTCTGCTGAATGTAGCTTTTTGGCTTTCTGATTTCCTGTAAGCCGAGAAACTGAGCAACGATTTTTTGACTATTGTTTCAGTATATATTATATATATTAATAATGAAGTTTACATTTTTGTGCCTTATTTTTTATCTATTTTTATTTTTAAGTGTACATTCAAATTAGACCCCCTACGTTTCGATTTTAGCTACGTCACTGCACGTGGAGCCAACAAAATCATTTCCTTCATCATTCTATTCCTTTTTAACGGTTTATTCTTCCAAAAACTGAAAAATAACGGAAAATCACGTTTGATTTCCAATAAAAAATGCATCTGAAACTTCATGTCTCTTCTCCAACAAAAACTCTACAACGACCTTAAACATTGTCTAAAACGCAACGAAAAACATGAAGTGATTTGGTTTTTGACTACTTCCATCTTCCTCGTGTCAACACAACAGGAACTCACTTTCGGCCACCGATCATGGATGTTGATGGTACCAGACGACTCGCTGACGCTTAGACTATTAACCGGTACCCTTAGTTTGTCGGTCAGATATAAAGTAGAGGCAGTGTTGAAGCTTCTTTCCCCTGCCAAAGGTGTTTTCCGGCTGACAATAGCTCTCCCATTTCAGTTTTTTTCAAAAAAAAAAATATTAATGCTTGAACTCGACAACAGCCTTTGACATTGTCTGAAAATAAACAAAAAATATGGCGTCATTCGGCTTTCGACTGCTTTTCTATCTTCTTCGTGTCGATGGAAACTCACTTTTAGCCACCGATCATCAATGTTGATGGTACTAAATGACTCACTGATGATTGGACTATTGATTGGTACTCTTAGTTTGTCGGTTAGATGTAAGGTGGAGACGCTGGCGAGGCTTTCCCCAGCCAGAGGTGTTTTTCGGCCAACATTAGTTCTCCCGGTTTCTATTTTTCAGAAAAAGGAAAAAAACTAATGGCCTCATCAAGAATTTGTGCCAAAAATGAGCCTTTCGACTAATTATTTTCAAAAATGGTAATTAATTTTGTTTAAGATGATGGTGGCTAAATTTGATTATATTCCTAGATCCAATTCTTTATTAAATTAAATTTTGAATGGGTCAAGCTTTGGATGAATATAGGCCCTTATCAACTTCTTATGGACATGGCTTAGGATTTTAATGAACTGAAGGGCCCATTTGAGAACCCTTTTTTTTTTCCAAAATGAATTTTTTTTTATATGAAGAGAAAAGACTCTTTTTTTAATAAAATAAGAGGATGTATAACTTTATTTGGTACATGTTTTGCAAGTAATGTTTTTATAAATTTTGTTAGTCATATGTGGTTTTCTATCTCCTGTCAAAAAAATAAAAAAGTTTTTATATCTATAAATTAACTGGAACTGATATTTATTATTTTATAATATTCGACAATACGATACCTTAACTAATTTTTTTTTACCAAAGATACCTTAACTAACTTGTAGAGATTAAAATAAATTTTATCAAATGCTAACCATTTGAACATATAATTTTAGCATTTTATTAAAAAATTCAGCTAAATAATTAACAATTATTCAAATTAGTAAATTTTGAAAAAAAAAAGCCAATTATTTTTGAACAAATAATTATGAAAACACAATAAAATATAATTTTGTTTTTTGATTTGTGTTAAAAATAAAAAGAAAAACGGAAAAGGGCCAAGATTTTAAAATAAGGATGCAGCCAGGCAGGGTAAGAAGACCTAACGGTGTTCTAACGGTTGGCTTTCGACTTTTACCCTAAAGACCCACTATCAAGTAACGGAGTAACCAACTCCAACTTAAATGAGTTCAACTCCTTGCTATATTTAAACCAAAACTCCTCTTTTGCTTGCTTCGGCTCCAAAGCAATACATTACCGTTACCCCAAAGCTAATTTTAAATTCCACCTCCGCCCCCTTATTCTATTCGCTTCCGCACCCACGTACGCGTCCCTTTCTCTTCCTCTCTCTCTCTTCCTCCTCTTCTTCTTCAGTTCTCGATACCGTTAGCAATGGTGTCTAAAAATCTGAAGAAAACCCCAACCAAATCCATTAGAGATCGCCGGAGCAGCAGTTGCCGCCGTCAAAGAAGGAAATCTCCGTCGAAAATTGATGGGGCTGCTACCTCTTCTACCATTCTTTCATCCATCAACAAAACCTTCTACTCTTGCAAGCGTCGTCTTGCCAAGATCTTCTCCAAACTGGCACGGATTAGTACTCCTAATAGCCGCTATAAAGGCTACAGAATATTGAAGAAGAAGAAGAAATTTAAAGATCAAACTGAAGAAATTGAACAGCCAGAAAGTGAGAAACAGAGCATTTGCAGAGTTCTTTTCTTTAATGAACAACAATTACCTCCATTAATCTCTCCTACTAAAAAAACTATCTTTCTCGATTTGGATGAAACCTTGGTTCATTCCAAAACAGACCCACCACCTCAAATGTTTGATTTTATAGTGAGGCCCAAAATTGATGGGGAAATAATGAATTTTTATGTGTTGAAGAGACCAGGAGTTGATGCTTTCTTGGAATCATTGGCTGCAAAGTACGAGTTGGTGGTGTTTACAGCCGGATTAAAGGAATATGCATCGCTAGTTCTTGATAAATTGGATTCGAAAGGGTTAATTTCACACAGGCTATATAGGGATTCGTGCACGCAGGTGGATGGGAAGTATGTTAAGGATTTGTCAGAGATGGGGAGAGATTTGAAAAGAACAGTAATTGTTGATGATAACCCTAATTGCTACAGTTTGCAGCCGGAAAATGCAGTTCCAATAAGGTCTTTCATCGATGATATGGAGGATGGAGAGTTGGGGAAATTGGTCAACTTTTTTGAAGAGTGTGATTCTTTTGAGGATATGAGGGACGCAGTGAAGCAGTTAGTTTGTACAAGGGATGATGGTATCAAGAATTAATTGTTAGTTTTCTCCTTTCGATTATTCGCTTAGGTTTCTTATTACAAAATTGTATGTGTTGAACAAAATTTTGTTCAATCCAAAATGAGAGAAGAAACTGAAATAAGAATAACACAGATTCATTTTGTTTTTCTTTTTCAAATTAATTATTAATGGAAGATAGTGTAAGACTAAAAACTTTCTGCAGCATCACCAAGCATGCAATTAGGCAGTTTGATTTCAGACATACCACTCAGATTAGTCTTACACTATCTTGAGATCTAAACCAAGGCTTTTTAAAATTTGCTTAAATGATATTTGCTTTTGTAACTTTTTGCAGAGTTCAAATGGATACTACAGTCAAATATATTTGTTTTATGAATTTGGTATTCCAGCTTTTGTGCCTCCATATGTATTGTAAACATCAAGCGTTGAAAATTAAAATTAAATTGGACCTGTCTTTAACAGAATAAGCCATTTTGCTTGATTCAACTCCTTGAAACATTATCTAAAGAGTAAGAATGTGTTATTGATGCAAGCTTTTATTACCTAGAAGAAATCAGATACTACCAAATAGATGTATCAAGGAATGTTAAGGCACAACAAGAAGAAATTAGTGGGTGTCTTCTTAAATGCATACGAGGAGGTCCTAACCTCAATACCTTCTACCTAAATAAATGTCCAATGAAAAAGAGTTGACAACTTGATTATATAACTTCAAGCTTCAATCCATCTGGACAGAGTGATTTCCCTGTACAGTACTGAGTCATGGGTGCCTAATTTTGAAACCTACATAAAAGTAGCTATATTTATGACAGCTACAAACCTAAGCTACCAGCAGCAAATATTGATCCACGTTAGGAAGCAAGAAAATGAAATTGATGAACCCAATTTTGCAAGCTTGCTTTCCTTAATTAGGCAATTAATGATGCAATTAAAATTTAATCAATTAACTACAAGATTGTGATATTCAGATCCAAATTGTAATGCTCTTTGTTCTGAATCTTATAATTGAAAAATAAAGTAAATTTAAGTAAGAAAATTAGTAGTAGAATTCACCAGATCAATATACATACATATATAGCAAAATTAATTTAATAGCTACTATAAATTATCAAATTCAATTTCCATCCATACATCTCCCAAAATTACATTCCAAAACAACAACAACAATAAAAAATGACGAGGGTTATCGGAAAAGAATCAATCGCAAAGAAAAACCTCTTGAGGCAGTCTCCAAGCTTCGACCTTGCTAAAGCACATGTCATCAAGAGCCTCACTCTTGCACCACCGACATTTAGGGTTCTGCAAGCACTGAGATCTAGATACCAAGTTACTGCAATTAGGGATCTGCTGTTGGGTGTTTCTCTGTGCAGCCAATAAATTCCGATGTGAAGCAATTAGTGAAGAGTATTTGGTAGGTGAAGCGAAGGAGAATGACGATTGAAGCAGAGTTGCAAGGAAGAAAAGGAAGAAGATGGAGATGGAGATGGTAGAAAGAGGTTTAGAGTTGAAAATTGCCATGTTTAGATTAAAGCGGTTGGTGTTGGATTGGACTTTATTTTGACTTCCTTGTTTTGACTGCTTAAGGTTCCGATCCGATACTCAGTCGGTACCCAGTTTCAGTAAAATACCAAATCTGCCCTCCATGACACCAACACATAGAGATGACAATAAATTTCCAAAAAAAAAAAAAAAAATTTACAAAAACCTCCTTAACCTTTATCTATATCTATATTTTTTTTTCTATCCTTTTTTTAGCAGACAAAAATATTTCTAAATTTCAATTCCATTAGATAAAAATATCATTCTATCCATTTTTTATATTAAAATAACGTTTGAATGATTAAAATGTAATTTTTATACATTCTTTTGAAAAATTAAAAAATTAAAAGACTGGTTTTGAAATTTCTATCTTCTTCTACCTATTCCATCTTCTTCAACCTATCTTCTTCGCAAACCACCTCTACCATCAGAAACGCTGGAATGTAACGATGATGATCTAGATAATGCTCTTCTGTCCACCGTCGGTTTCCGATCTCGGTCAAGATCCTATAAAGCCAATTTCAAGAAGCTAAGGCGTCTAAAATATCCGAAATCTGCTAATATTAGAGATTAAACTTGAGTAGATGCGATCTGCTACAAGTATGACAAATACGGCTTCGAAAAGCAGAAGGATCTCAATGTCACCGGTGACGATGCCTTTGCTTGCCTTTATGCTTTTGTTGAATTCGATATTGAAGCCGCTCTAATTGTTTCAAGCTTTTAGCATTAGGAACTACTGTTAACTACTATAATTTTTTATTTTTCTTTCTTTATTTCATGATTTCATTTAAATTATTTTGTCTAATTAATCACTTCTATGAAATTGTTCTCTTGTCCATGGATTTTGTTAGTTTTATCATCCTTAATTTTGAATTACAAGCTAGTTTTCTTACTCTTTGTTCTTTGTTAATTTTAATAAATGATTTCTCGATAAGGATGATAGGTTGAAGAAGATGGAATAGGTAGAAGAAGTTAGAAATTTTAAAACCAGTTCTTTAATTCTTCAGTTTTTTTAAAAGCATCTGCAAAAATTACATTTTAGTCTTTTTACTGTTATTTTAACAGGAAAAATAGACAGAAGGATATTTTTCTCCAATGAAATTGAAACGCAAGGATATTTTTTTCCACTGCAAAAAGGACAGGGAGAAAAATGTAGATATAGATAAAATCTAGGGAGGTTTTTGTAAATTTCGAAAAAAAAAAGGAAAATTGACACAATTTCTTTTATTATTTAAATAAATATCAATTTTTATTAGTAACCTTCGTTTAAATACCAATTTTTACCTTTTTTTTTCATATACTTGTCCTTTTTTCTTTTTTTTTTTACAAAAATAAATCTACTCTACTCTCTATCTAAAGGAAAGGGGAAAGCAAATCAAACCCAAGAGGTTTGGTAAGGAGATCACCTACCACTGGAATACTTTCTTGTTCGTAATGAAATTTGAACCTACGACCTTAGGGTCATTAGGCACCATGTTCAACCATCAGACCAGATGGTGCTTCCCTTTTTCCTTCTCTTTTTTTCATCAATTTATTTTTAAGAGTAATGTAGATTACTTTAATAATCTATTTGCCACATCAGAAAAATAGAAAAATTTACTCTCCTATGCAAATGTACATTGAAGATGTGAAGCCGATAGAAACTTATATTTCTAGATGGTCTTCTAGATAATGTCTAGATTTATAGCGGATTGTGATTGGTTTACATATTAAATTATAATTCTAAAATAAAACAAAAAATAAAATAGAAAGTATTACATTAAAGATAAAATTTTAAAATTAAATGTCTACTTATAGACATTCACCTTCTATTATATAGTACACATAAGCCAAAAGAAGTATTGTATTATAGATACTCTTAGTTACTATAATAGTCATGCTTCCAAGAAACAAACATTCAACTTTTGCGATGATCCGTTCAACTATTCTCTTGACTTCAACAATCGAAACTTCGATTTCTCTTGCCAT
The DNA here is from genome assembly GCA_949640765.1 of Croton laevigatus. Lineage (NCBI taxonomy): Eukaryota > Viridiplantae > Streptophyta > Magnoliopsida > Malpighiales > Euphorbiaceae > Croton > Croton laevigatus. Next base: position 19,192 of record CATIWJ010526541.1, on the reverse strand, counting down.
CATCTATTGCAGAATTAGTTATTGTTTGGTTGGAGGTAAGTTGGAAGGAAAGTTAAATTTCCATGAAAATAGCTATTTTCATAGAAGTTGAAGTGTTTGGTTGGGAGAGAGGTTAGAGGAGAAATGGGATTTCAAGAAAAATAGAAGGAAAGTTGGTATTTTAAACTCACCCATAACTCCAAAAAAGTTAAACTTACTACGAAATGTATTTACATAGAAGCGGATTTTAAACCAAATAATGTCGTGTAGCTATATATAGATGTTGTTGTCATATTCAACCATCTTCTACTTAATTGATCCATCGTTATATGTATCATTTGATGTATTCGATTATTTTCAAACCTAGTTGCTGATAGTATTTCTTCTTGTTTTATTATGTTTTGTCTGGTATATAAATATATAATCTGTTTGGGTGTGGGTGTGTATATATGTGTTATAAAATTAATAATAATTATAAAATAAGATGATAGATAACTAAAATAATGATTTTTTTTTTTTTTGGTCATTTTAGCCCCAAATGATAACAACTTTATATTTGATGATATTAAATGTCAAACTTACTTAACTATAATAAAATCTTGATGTAAATAAATCATCTCCTTAACTTAACTAAGTAATAAAATTAAATTTTATTTTTGTTTAAATACAAAATTTTTTTTATTAGTCAACTATTTTTTAAATTTAAATTAAATATTACTATTCTCCATTTTTACTCTCATTGATAACGCTTATGGTCAAGATGTTTAATTGATAATTAATAAATTGACACCTTACTAATTAGTTAAAATTTTATTTAATAATTAATTGATAAAATTTTTCATTAAAAATAATTAATCAATTTAATAATATTTAAAAAATAAAATCCAATCTCCATTATGGTAATAACTATTTGATAAATTTAATGCTCACTTCAATCTCATTTAAATAATTGATTTCCATAATAGTGGTGAACTATTTTTAAATTTACATTAAATATTACCATTTAAAAATTAAAATTAAGAGCCACAAATATTTTCAAATATCCTTTAAATTGAATAACAAATGGTTGGGATGGAAAGAACCAATAATTATGTCCGTATTTTAAGCAATCATTTTCCTACCAAAATTAATATCAACAAGAAAGTCCAAGAAGTACTTACATTAACTGTATTGATTTATATTTTACAATTTTTTTTTCTCTCCTTTTGTATTAGCTCAAAAAGTTAAAATAGAGAATAATAATAATGCTCTAAATTTGAAAATATTAAATATTTTATGGTGAAATTCAAATGCTCGTATTTAAAATTGAGGTTCGACATTTTTAATTATTTTTTAAAGAAGTATAAAAATTGTAGAGATTGCAAATTTCGAGTATATATATAACTGCGATAATGTAAAATATGCACCCATTTGGGTCTCCAAAGTAGCGAATATAGTGATGTTTGGATGATATTAACACTGTTCGATGCAAGATTGCTGTTTAAATTTCAAAGGCTACAATTCCCTTTTGTTCTGTATTTCACTAAGAAAATTAACCTGGGAAAGATAAAATCAGAGTTTCATATGGTTTTATTTAAATTATGATTTACAATTTTCAAGTTCACTCCACCATTTTGATATAAAACTCAAATAGAGTTAGTGTTAATTTGTACAAAATTGCATAACTTTTTTAGAAAATAGTGTCGTTTAGATAAATTTTCAATTGAAATAGATAATGAATATTTTTAAAATATGAAGAAAAAGATTTTGAACAAGATAATGAGATTCAAAAGCAATAAAGAGATATTGCTAATGAAAAAATGATTGCTATCGCTATTAACATGTGAATGGATGTTATGTATATAAATAATAATTAGTATTAATTATTTTTGGATTAGATATTATTATTTAATTAAAAACATATAATTTTATATATTATTTTAAAAATTAATTATTTTTATTAAATAAAAATTATTATTATTATTATTATTATTATTATATATAATTTGATAATTTTATAATTAATATTATGTATTATAATTTTTTTTATTAATGAATTGAACAAAATTTTATTATTTAATAAATAATTATTATTGAAATATATTTTTATCAAAAAATTATAATAAAATTTTAAAAATTCTTTTAATGCTTATAAAAATTCAACAATATTTATAAAAATATTTAAAAAGTGAAGTCTTTAAAAAATATTTAAAAATTTTAAAAACTCTAAATGATAAAGTCTATAAAAATTATTCTTTAAAAAATATATTTAAATCTCTTTAAAAATCTTAGTTGAACACACTTTTAAAATAACCTAACCATCAAAACTGAAAGTAATTATCCCTGTAAAAAACCTCTTTTTTTTTTTTTTTTTGGAAATTATAACTCATATTTTTAAACGGTTTATAAATAAAAATTAAAAATAAAAGGCAAAACGTAGACTGTCGATAGACCAAAAGAAGACGCCATTGATGCTTCAATTCCCTTCTTCAACTCCGTCATCACCTATTTCCTCCGCTCGTCCTGATAAGTTTTCTTCTTTCTTTTGTTTATGCCGAAAGTCTGCATCTTTCCTTGCTCGATATGGGGGATAATTCTGTGAATATCAAACCTCAAACTGAAGTTGAAGGAATCGGGTATTTGGAGGCTAGGGTTTCCAATTCTCTACTGGTAATTATTAATTTACCCTTCTTTTCTTTGTCTGATTATGTGCTTATGCAGTAATTTATTTTGCTTTGATTGGTATCCGTATTTCTCATCTTTCTGGGACGAGGTTACGATAAATTTTATGATAAGTCAAATTTTGATTATAAAATATAGTTTTGAGCTGATTAATGATATTAAATCCATATTAAAACTATTTATCACGCAATCGGTGAAATCGATTATGTTATTCAGTTAGTGATCTAAAATCCGCGTTGAAACTTCTCAGTTTGTCGTACAAATCTTTTTAGGCTATTCCAATTGATCTAGAAAACCGAGATAAAATATATGAAAACGTGGAATTAAGGTTTTCTGTAACTAATTGAATTCATCCTTATCATTGGCACTGAGTATATCAAATTCGCTAGCACCATCAGCATTGGCATTATCATCTTTACAAACTGGCATATGAATGTCAGGCATTCAGTCCTGAGTACTGCATCCTAATTCTTCAGAGGAGAATTTATAGAAAGTCTGCAACAATTCGTGATTCTCTCCTTCCAGTTTTACCAATTTTCAATTTTTCCTTTAAATTGATAATTGCTATATTTTTATAACGAACAGGGTAGTGATGGGCTTGAAGGTTCTGTCCTGCGCTGTGATTCTACACCCACAGTTGGACTGAGGACCCCAAGAATGTCTATATCTGGTGAAAGTGAAACTAGTGATGGTGAGAAGAAAGGAGCAAAAACCAGTGAGCAAAAGCTAGGGAAATATTTCTTTTATGACTCGCCACTTTCTGAAGAAACCGGGGTTTGGATACCTGTTTCTGTTCCCCCAATGTCAGAAAGTGATCATGAAGAGTGGAGTAGAGGTTTTCACTCCAATGGTGGTTATTTTCCTGAAGGTGACATGGGTTGGGATCAGTACTTAGGAGAGGAGGATAAGGAGTTGACCATGTGGGATGTGATAGTTGAAATGTTACTTGCAGCTCGTGGAAAGGTGGGCGCTATTGCATCAGGTGATATTCACAGTTACAATTTCTCTTGGGCATCAAGCCATCTACTTGAGCAAGCTTGGCAAGAGATGGCTCAGACTCTCACAGAGGCCAACTTTGGCAATGCGAGAGAAATTCTTGAAGCTGAGCCACCAAGATGGTTGGCTGATAGTGCGGCCTCTTCCTGCATGCTTTGTGGCGTGCGGTTTCATCCAATCATGTGCTCTAGGCATCACTGCAGATTTTGTGGTGGAATATTTTGTGGTGAATGCTCCAAGGGAAGAAGTTTGCTGCCAGTAAAGTTTCGTATTTCAGATCCTCAACGAGTTTGTGATGTATGCTGTGTGCGGCTTGAGACTGTCCAGCCATATTTGATGGACCAAGTAAGTCATGCTGCTCAGCTTGCAACCCATGACTTAACAGACCTTAGTACTCTGAGATCATGGGTTAATTTTCCATGGGGACAGTCCATGGAATATGAGATTTATAAGGCAGCAAACACAGTTCAAGGTTATAACAAGGTACGACTTTCATTTGTGCTCTAGTTTTTCTTCCATCACTTATTTCTGCTTCTTAACAAATTTTATAGAAGTCGCTAAATGAATAAGCAATAAGTTGTTTGTTTTCTTATAAATGCTTCGGTTTTAATTGGGCTCATTAAGAAAACCTATTGTTTAGTAATTGCTTGTGTTAGCCGAAGAACCATTTTTACCCTTCTCAAGGAGCAAATTTGTATATTAACAAGGCAGCGAGGATGAAGAATATAAGATTTAGAAGAGTTAGGGTCAAATATCTAAACTGAAAGAACTATGTTACCTTTCTTAATCTCTGACTTAATGGATTTCCATTGTCAGGCAGTTTGTCTAAAACCTGAGAAATCAATTCCAGATGCCATTCTACGACAAGCAAAAGGCCTTGCAATAATCACAATCGTGAAAGTAGGGGTGATGGTTACATACAATATTGGAACTGGGCTTGTGATTGCTCGCAGAGAAGATGGCTCATGGTCTCCACCATCTGCCATATCTTCATTTGGCATGGGATGGGGAGCTCAGGTAATGAGTTTGTCATAACTTTGAGAAACACATGCACTCTGCAAGTGATCAATGTAATTTGAGAATGGATTAATTTTTTCATATCCATTTTACATACTAAAGGCATTGTTTTTATCTGTTCTGAAAAGATAAACATGATTAGTATTCATTATACGTTTCTGTTGCCATCATCTTCAAAATAAGTTACTGATTGCATCTTAATGGGGCTAGCAAATAATCGATTACTTGATTCTATCATTCTGCTTAGATCTTTGTATGGTGATAATCTCACAGATGATACTTTGGGCATTTTCCTGATGCTTTCATTGCATTTTATATTCCCTAATTATTGGAGAAAGTACATGATGTTTATTTTATTGAAGGTCTGAATTCAACAGTGTTGATCTTATTTTGTAATATAATTTTTAACTTTCTGGTATAGTTTTAGTGTTCCTTTTATTAAATAAATTGCTTGCAGGCTGGAGGTGAATTAACAGATTTCATAATTGTATTGAGAACAAATGATGCTGTCAAGACATTTTGTGGCAATGCACACATTTCTGTTGGGGCTGGTTTGAGTGCAGCAGTTGGTGTCATTGGACGGGCTGCTGAAGCTGATCTGAGAGCTGGTGATGGCGGTTATGCTACTTGTTATACATACAGCTGCAGTAAAGGTACATATTTATGTCTGGGAAAATGTTTCTTTGGCTGTTACAATCCATGACTTTTATATCACATGCAAAATACCTACATTTCACCTAAATGTATTGTCCCCCTGTTTTCTTTTCTCCTTGAAATATTACATAAGAAACGATGAACATGCAGGAGCATTTGTTGGATGTTCTCTTGAAGGTAGTGTTGTCTCCACTCGCTCAAAGGAGAACTCCCGATTCTATGGGAGCCACTCATTAAGTGCTTCAGATATACTCCTTGGCTCATTACCAAGGCCCCCTGCTGCCTCAATGCTTTATCGGGCACTATCAGACCTATATCAAAAGCTTGAGAGGTGATTTTATCGAAGAAGTATGAATCAAGGAATCACTTCTCCCACCATCCGTTAATTATTTGCGCAATCATGTGTAAGGTTTTTTCTTCACCCTATTCTTTGTTCAAGTTGGGACAACCATGTACGGTGTGTTCACATCTATCAGTATCTGCCCCTATTCCTACATTCATCAGAAAGAAGAGAGGGGGATGCAAATGAATGTACAGTAGTATATAAGGAAGTCAACATTGAACAAGCTCTTTAACTATTTGATGTATAGTTACCTTACTATTCCATTGAACAAATTTAATTGGTGCCAAAGGCAATAATAAAAGGAAAAAAAAATGAAATGAAGGATTCAAATCGTTTAAACGACATTGTTAAACAATTAAAAGTTTCATTGATATATGTTTCTTAACTTCCTTGTTATTATAGTCTCAAAGATAACTAGATGATCTGTTGTCTAATTTGCATTGGAGGGGGTAATTTATGTAGTAGGAAGCAGTGGATAATGCATAATGATGTCGCTAAAGAGCACCAGCTTATCGGGGTAATAGAATGTCATAGAAAGCGAACTTGTTATTATAACAACGATCTGCAATTTGCTGGCTTCCATTTTCTTTCTACCATCATTAGGCAAGTCAACAATTACACCTTTCCTTTTCACACCGCAGATTAGGGGAAGCAGCACTCCTCATCATTGTTTGAATTTCGAACCACATATTTTTTGACCATCACAAAGTCCAATATATATGGCTCCACGCACTCAAGCATCACTACTACGCTACACTGGCTGAGGATTTTTTCTTTTTTTTTTTGCGATTATGCGCTTAGCAAATAGCATTAGTAATTAGTAATTGCATAATAATGATTGGAGCCGTCAAAGTCAGGAGTTACTAATGAGATAAGGATGGTATAATAGGGTAATCATGAGTTCATATTCATTAGACGGTTCTAAAATCGGGGAAATCATGCATGGGTTAATCAACATGATACTGCAGGAGGCTGAATGCTTGACAATTGGCATTGGCATACGGATAGTATCCTAAAATCAGTAATAAATAATCCGTAAAAATAATTAAATTTGGCCCTGGCAGGTGCATATATAAATGCAACATACTTATCAATGATATATGAAAATTCGATTTCGTTTTTCTTTTTAAGCTTTTGTCTGGCTAGTATAGAAGGATACATGGATCCTTCTTGCATCTAAGCCTACTCTTTTTTTTATTTTTTTGCCATAGATATTTTTGGGGAGGGGGAATAGGAGGGGCCAGTTTTGCAGGCGTGGGCTCAAACGCTGGACGTTTGCCACCACAGCCCTTAGTTACTACCATCTGATCCTACTCTCATCTGATCTCCTCTTATCAGTTTGCCACCACAGCCCTTAGTCACTACGATCTGAGCCTACTCTCATCTGATCTCCTCTTATCAGTATATCACAAAAAAAAAAAAAAAAAAGAGAAATGCAAAAGTGTAAAACAACAAGGCAGAGTTGACAGTTGCAATCATAAAAGCTCCAACTCACTGACAAATACAATGATAAGCATTATGATAGCTGTACCTGATCTGATCTTTTCTTTTGTCTGATTTCATGATTGGTTATACCAACAGAAAAAGTTTAAAAAGATGTGCCCATTTGCCAAAGTTATTATGACTGGTCTAAGGATAACTTACAAACACCACTAAGAAAAGAAAGATGCACGAGTAGAGTATGGCCACAACTACTCTAACTCATTCCCTCATCTTCAATTCCAAATTCCCTCGCACCAAAAAAAATTGCGTTGGCAACTTCTCTTTTTGTGCAGAGGAAAAAAAAAGGGATAAACCAAAAGATAGAAATAAAAATGAAGAATGAATTGAACTGAAGGGGGGCTAAGCACCACCATGACATATTTATAATTTTTCAGTTCTCTCTTCTGTTGAAAACAGAAACAATTGAAAAGATGAAGGAATTTAAAAAAAAAAAAATAGAACAGGTTCTCCTACTCACTGTACTTCTAACTCAGCTCCCTGCCAACCGAAGCGTGCACAACACTAACTCAATGACACGAAAGCATTAAATTGAAGGAAGAAGGAAGAAGCCAAACAAATCCATAGATTTTAACTCATCCTCACCCTTGCGATCGTGTAGAGCCCACTATCTGCACCAGCAAAGTAACACGTTACGAAAGGGATAACCGGATAAGTAATCCTACAACAGGCCAGATATTGTTTGTTTCAGTATTTGCTTTGGAAAACAAACTAGTTTTTTTAACTTATAATTCCAACTTCAAATTATCTCAGGCATATCAATCAGGGAAACTTTCAGTGTATTTGTTAAACAGAATGTAAATTCTCAGCCAAGGGTTAACCCATACCGGGTACTAGAATTTCCAAGTGTAAGCTCCAGATCGTCTGATACACACTCTTCATGGATTCTCTCTCCTTCCCAAGGTTTCACTAAGCCTCCTGTGTTACTTCCAAATGCAAACTCAGCTGCAATACTGTCCGCCATTGGAACATCTGCTGTCTGATCAACACCGGCAGGAACTGCAGGGGAGCATGTTCCACTTTGCCCAGGAGTCCACATCCTAGATCCAGCACCTGATAAAGGTTCATCCCTGAAGCCAAATGGGTTCCGTGAGACAAGGCTAAACGTGGGTGATGATGGCCCACTTTGGGGGATTCGGATACCAGCTAGCCAACCTGAATCGGGCAGGACTTGACGACCAGGGCTTGGTGGAGTGGAAGATGGCATAGACGAGGGCAGGAAAGGGTAGTTTTGCCCTCCCCAGGATGGGCCAGCAGCTGGATCATCCCAGTCATTTTTTGTGCGAGCAGTTCGGGCAGTGGGTGAGCTCAATGGAGGAGTGACTGGAGCACTTATGGAACCAGTGTGAATGTAGAGATGGTGAGGGTGCTTGGATGAGGCTGATGATGAACCAGATGAGAGGTTTTTAAGCCACGGGATTAGGGAATTGGCATCAGCATTGCCATTAGTATTGGCAGTATATCGGGATGAAACAGGACTTGGGAAAGATGAAGAGCCAGGACTTGGATTATAAGATGCACAAGGACTAGGATGGTAGGATGAGCATGGGCTGGCTGAAGCTGACCCTCCCATAATGTCCATACGTTCCACAGGTTTGCATCCCTGCACAAATGAATACAATAAGTGAACCATTCAAATTTGTCAAGAGGAACAATATCATTCATATAAATAGAGTGACAGACACAAACAAATGGACTGGGAAGTGTCATTCTGTCTAGCTAGAAAACTAAAAATGGATCAAGTTGTCTTTCATTGCTTATATTTAATTATTGCATTGAGTTTCTCCTTTTTATTTCTCATGAAAGGGAGAATTCAGTGTAAATTTGTTTAGTATTTTTCTTGTAACCTGTAACACCTCATTCACATTAATAATAATTTGTTTTTGCCGATCCAAAAAAAGAAAACTAATAAACCAGCAATCAAATTTTCCGCCGGTATCACCAATCAATATGTTCTGCTACTCATATTTAAATTTTTCACGTAAATGAGAAAGTTACTCCTTCCACATACACCCCATAAGGGTGTTAACTGTAATGCAAGTCATGGATGTATGCAAATGCCAATAAATTCAGCATAGTATGATGCACTCACCAGCTCTAGTACTGCAGAGACTGGTTAGTTCACATAAAAATTGATCAAAATGGAATCAAGCCTTCCATGATTTTGAAGTGCTTCAATTTGAAAACACAAAATGATGCTGCATCTTGATGCATCAATTTGCATTTCAAAGCTTATAGTGTTGAGTGTATGCAAGTTCTTCAAATATGGCTCCCAAGCATGTTATAAACGGGAGCTCTATCTCATTTGTGAGTGTAGTTCAAAGTGGATCAAGTCTACCTAATTATAGTTTATTAAAAAACACTTTAGTCAGTAAATCTCCGAGAATATCTCATACTCATCACTTATTACAGCATCGTCATTCACCTCTAATGACTACACAAGGTGGTTACAATCTTGGCATGTGCATCTCCCTATCCCCTCCTTTAAGTCTTAACATTTCAAATGCCAAAATCAATTCAATCCCGGAATAAAAGAAACTTCCAATGCCACTAGTGAAAATAGAGTAAAAAAAGTTCATTTTAGGTAGGGGCCATCAGTGTAAACTGATTTCCTTTCTTTGTGCAATGCAAATCTTACATATGAACTGATCAAGACTCACAGCACATTATGTGCTGCTTGGTGACACTTTGAGCCACCCATTTCCCCACACCAAAAAAGGTGCTCTTAATTTATTCAAAGCAATGGACAAGATGACAGAGGAAGGGGCAACGTGGTAATTTAAACCCGACACAAAACTTTGTAAAAGCAAGAATTAATGTCAAACCATGGCGTTATCAAAATACTGCAACCCACGACACGCCATCTCCTTCCAACATGTTCCTAAACTAATCAAACACTATCCTCACACGCTTCCTCCTTTTAAAATATTCTTTCAAATTACAAATATGTAGTTTGATACAAAAGGAATCCAACTATTCTATCTCTATAATACTCTTTTCTCCATAATCTACTCAAGTAAATCACACTTTTTCAACTTTATCGCTACAATCGCCATCAAATGCAATACCCACAAACTAACAGTAAAAATGCAATCAATTATTAGTTTTCATCACTGTTACTCCGCGAATATCGGGGAAAATTACACCCAATTGTTTCATGTAATGACCGTAATGACCCTGCATTGCAGAAAAGTGAAAAAGAGGAAATGAAAAAAGAGTTTTTTCATGAAAAAATGCTAAACAGCCGGAAGATCAGGAATCACCAAAAGAAGTAAAAGGAAAATTGAAGCAGAGGCGGTGAAAAAAACTGAAAAAGAAACAAACATCAGACTCGCATTAATGCATGCAAAGCGAATTTTTTTTTTCAATCTAGGAGACGGGATTTGTGCTATGTAATGACGAAACCGCCCCTTCGAATTTCCTCTTTTGATCATTCGGGAATGGATATTTTCGTCTGAAGAAGTGTCTGCTCTATATCTGAGTTACTGTTTACCTTGTTCGTATATAAGGATCAAAGTCACAGACCGAATCTTAAGATCTCGTGTTTCGTGCGTCGAAAAGAAAAATAAACAGAAAATTAAAAAGTGAAAAAATATGAAAAAAAACAGAACCCATACGATCTAACGTCACATGAAACCAACCAAAACCAATTAATCCTAACCGTTTATTAGTATGCGTTACCTTTTTTCCCCTTTTTATGTCAGTATTCGTGCATTCGCTATCATACGCCATGAATCTCGCCGCGCACTTTAGCAACGAGAACCAACCTCACCTCAACATGCCAGCTTAGTTAACACTTAACATTCATTTTGCAACTCATATTGCCGGAAAAGTAATTTCCGGCTTCTATTTTCAAAACAGAAATGCAGATTCCGGATCTGCACCGATAATCTAAATCTATCAGCGCAGTTTTACTATTACTAAAAAATATAAAATCTAAAATTCAACACAGCAAGCAAAATTTAAGGGAAAAAAAAAAAGTTAACCTCCATTGTAGTAATTGATTGTTGTTCTACTTACCTTTCTGTAAGTGGTACCGTCCTCTTCGACGGTCCAACCAGCCTCGTTGCAGAGAGCTTTAAGGACCTCGTTATTGTCACAGTGCTTAGGGAGCTTGTAATTCCCGTACGTTCTCAGTCCGGCATAGATCTTCGCCGCGATCGCCCTTCTTCTCCTCTCTCGTCTCTTGTTATTCTCTCTCTCCTTCCACGTCGGCATTCTAGTTCCCGACGTCATTTTTCCAGCTCCCTATATCAGCAGAACCAGAAGAGCTAATCAATAGATATGCTCTTCTGGATTAGAAAGAAAGAATGGTCGAATTTTCTCGGAAAACAAACAGGAGTACAGAAAAACAAAACAGGATTTGGCGGTTTTTCCTTTTACTTTTTTAATTTATTTTGGTTTCTGGCATCTGAGTCCAGAGCAGTACTAGTAGTTAAATGAGGGATGGGTTGGGGAAGGTGAACTAAATACAAGGCGTTCGAGAATTGGACCTTATAAATGTTACAAATAACAAAAATGCCATTGTAGGCTACGTTCCGGGATCACGGTGTTTAAGCACGTGTTTAGGCTTTTTATAAAGAGAACTGAATAGGTGGTGCGCTGACGCTAGACTTGGATATAAGCCACAGTAAAAGACGTTAAATACGGCAACGGTGCCGTTTCAATGATTGGAGGGTATTAAAGGGATTGAAAAATAATTTTTCTTCTTTTTCTTTTTTCCACTTGTTTAGTTAGTGAAAAATGATATGAAAATAGAAGTACTAAGATACATAGTAATAATTTGGCACAACATATTTGGAATTTGGACCAGCTTTGGAATGGTTTGACTTAATGTTTGACCATGACCTCTAGCGAAGTACCTACCAACAACACAACATATGGTAACATGAAGCCAAAATGGGGTAATCTGATGAAGACTAAACGGAGTTCGGAGCAGGACTCAAATGTAAATTTGCCGACATTTCTGTCCTTTATGGTCCTAAATATAGTCTTATATACAAACAATTAAAACCGAAAAATCCAATCTATCTAATTCAATTAAATATACAAAAATCAAATGAAAGTACTTAACCAACTAGTTTCAAATAATTTTGTACTCTATCCATTTGTTTATATAAGTATAACCGTTTTATACAAAAATTAAACTATTCTAATTTATCAATTTATATCTTCACGGTTAGAAAGTAATGTTAATTGCTGTTGAATTTAGAAGAGAGACAGAGAATGCCGTAATAAGAAATACTACCTCCATTTTTATGAGATGTTTACATTTTCGTTTTTGAGTTTTTTTTTTTTTAGTTGTTTACATTTCCATTTATAGTAAGTTTTGTAATTGTTTATTATTATTTTTTATTGGTATTGGTGAAAAAGTAAATTTTTAAAGAATTAGTAATTGTTTATTATTATTTCTGTATTGATATTGATAAAAAGTAGATTTGTATAGGTATTGATGAAATAGTGAATATAAAAAAACAAAAAAACAGAGGTAGTAGTTAGTTAAGAAGCATGGAAGGCAGAAGCACGTCCACGGATGAAGTAGCACAGGCAAAGCGGTGGATATCGCTATCTAGTCGGAGTAGATATGGCCCCGGAGAAGTCCAGTGTCACTTTTGTCAGCGTATGTAATGTATAATAATATTTGTGTGTAATTAAAATGTATTAACATTTGTGTGTAATTAAAGTTATAAGAAATCCCTCACCCTTTTCACGTGACAGTGCGCCCCCCCTTTGACCACTGCGCTGGACCCGCCCCTCCCAGTGCGCCCCCTGCCCAGCCCCAAAACACCGGCGTGAGCAGATGATTAGACAGCCCAGATGGGTTTCTCTGGGCAATTTGGACAGAAACCATGCTATGGCTAGCCATTTCCATTTATCAATAGGTTAGGTTGGTATTTAGTGGTGGGCCACCTGATTTGCGCCACCTTCCAAATTAGATCATTGATTTTCGTCGCCTGCTTCCACTTCTACTTTCCCAGCGAAACTCTATGAAAACGACTAGCGCCAACTAGACGTGACCATGGACATGGCCGGTTCGGATTCACCTCCACTTTGAACCGAAACCGGACCCTGGCCACGTCCAACGCCAAGTCACATCTATGCCTCTGGTCAAAGGGGAAAAAAACCAAAACAATGCATTGAATCATTCATGAGAGGTGTCATCTTTTCCTTTTAATCACAATATTTGCTTTGTGGTTGATTATTATAAATCTAAAATTTACTTTGATTTTATTGAGGGAGTTGAGAAAGCAACTTTGATGAGTTTACCAACTTAAAATTTGGGCCAAAAACATTTTAGAGCCCCTCAATTATGAGCACTTTTTCTATCAAGCCCCTGATTTGAAAAGTGATACAAAAAAAAAAAAAATTCCCTTCAAACATTATACATTAGGGATTGATTGGCAAACGTGTATAAGGGGCTCATTCGCCCCATTTTTCAGATTAAGGGTTTGATCTACAAAATAATAATACTTAAAGGATTTATTCTCTTCAGCTTTTAACCATGGGCTTGATAGAATGAATAATGATAGTTGAGGGTTTTTAATATATATTTTGCCTGAAATTTGAAATCAAATGAAATTATTTTTATTAAAAATTGTTAATTAATATTAATTTTCTAACTTTTACATAAAATTTATAAGTTTTATAATTGGATAATTAAGGATAAAATATTATTATTAAAATACTTATCTAATTTTATTGTTATTTTTAATTTTAAATTTATTTATGTTTGGCATAAAGACTCTTTAATATATTTTATAAAAAATACTCACTTTATTCGAATTATATAGGGAAAAATTGGAGAAAATTTTTTTAAGGAGAATAAGTTTTTGTCACGAAATTTTCTATTTTTATCTTTTAGTTGTAAAGAGATTAAGGAAAACACAAAAATGTGTATAAGAACTCTTAAAATAATTTTATCACTACACGGTTTTTTTTTTTTTTTAAGGTTAAAAGGCATTATTACAAAATCGAACGTGGAGGGGAAAGAAAAAACTAAAACAATGAAGTTTCCGACAAATCACTGTAATGTAGCTATTATGTACTCTAACTAATTTCATTAATTACTATGCTGATTAATTAATAAAGAGGAGAGAAAATTTTTTGGAGTAACTTATTCTCATATTACTTAATTTGATTGTCATGTCAAAAAAAAAAAAAATAGAGAATTTTTAATAACCATCTCAAATGCTTATATATATATATATATATATATATATATATGACAATCGAACTGACGTGTGAATAAATAATATCTTCTAAACCTACTATTTTCTAAAAAATCTGATAAATAATTAATAATTACCTTAAAGTTATTATGTGATTTGTTACACAATAAATAATGGACTCCACAAAGAAAAGAGACTAAAAGATAGAAGATGTTATATTGTTGAGAGTTTTTCAAAAATAAATCTCAACAAATAAAATGTTAGCTACCTAATCATTCACATTTTCTATTTTAATGAACACAACAGCTACAATTTATATTAATATTGGAAATGCTATAAGGTTCTTCACTTTTGCTATATTATGCTCTTAGGTCATTCTATATAATTTTTTTTATATATATATTCTGTTAGTCTTCTCTTTTAGTCAACAAACTTTTATGTGTATTCCCAAATAACCTTAAAAAATAGACAAAATTTGTATAGACAAAATTTATATTACTCAGTTTTATTAGTTACTCTCAATTTCATGTGTTTTATACTAATATACTTTTAGTCCCTTCTAATTTTATTTAACAAAATTAATGTCATTTATTTTAGTTATATTTACTATCTTTTAAAAATATATATATTTAACTAATTTTATATATTATTATTACTGAATAAAAAATTTATTTTTAAAATATATATATATATATATATATATATATATTATTTTTACTAAATTTTATATTTTTAATGTTATTTTATACATTTTTAAAAATTAATGTATTTACCTTCAAGCAAACATCAAATTGGCCTCTTTCACACTAGATTTAATTAAAAAAACTAAACAAGAGATTAAAGTGTTAATTAATTAATTAAATTTGTAGTTAACATTATTTTATTTAATTTACTAAGAATAATGTTTTCAAATTATAAGACTAAGTAAAGGACAAAGAGTTGGCGCAATGGTTGACAGTCCAACTACTTTAACAAGAAAATCTGGGTTCGATCATTAAACTCATTCCCCTTAGATTAGAATACCTATGTTAAAAAAAATAAGACTAAATAAAATATATTTTAATTATTTAAAAGTACTAAAATTTTGATAAAAAATTTTTTATTTAACAGAAAATAAATATGAAGATTTTTTTCCAGTAAAAATGTAAATATTTACTAAATTATAGTTTCCTACAAATAAATTATTAATAGTATTTAACAATAGATAATTCTATTTGATAAATCCTAGAGTCTCTTCCACTATTTTCTTGAGTTTCCTCCATTTTTTATTGTTTGAATTACCCACTAATTTTTTTTATCAGTGGCAATCACTTTCTCATTTTCATTATTATTGTATTTATTTCATTTATTTTTTTTTAAAAAATAAGTTTCAAGTTTTCATTTATTTACAATAATTTTCATAATTTATATAATTTTGTAACTTATCTATCTACTTATTGTGAATTTTATTATTTGATGATTTTTTTTATGTTTTTGTTTTTATTGCTACTTAGAAATATTATTAAGTCAATGGTTAATTTCTTTTATATAAAATTAAGATTTTTAAAATGATATATTACTACAGCCAATAACGTGGTTTGCTCCTCCAGATTGTTCAAACTTTTTATGTGAATTTCAGATATTAATATTTGAAAATACATAATTATATAAGGTTTTAAATATTGTATAATTAGGACTAGTTTTTTACTCATTTGAAATCGTTTATAACAAAATATTCAATTATTCCCAATATGCTTTTTTTTTTTGAAATTTAATTTTTTTTCATTTATTAAGATATTTTGTAATTTATGTAAAAGAAATAATATATGATTTTAAAGAAATGAAGAGTTTTAACCCCAAAGTTTTTCATTTCTTTTAAATGAGACATACATACTGGATAAGGACAGTTATTTAAAAAAAATAATTATTTGTCTCTTTTTCCCTTAAGATTTTAAAATGATGTGAGTACAATATTTCATGTAAAGTCAACATTGTGCCAAAAAACAAATGTAAAAGTCAAAATCGGACAATATTTAACGTAAGATAGCTTTTTTTTTAATCTTAAATTAGATTACAGCTATTTTTAAAATAAAAGAGATGAAGAACAAAACTCTCATTTTTTCTCAGGTGGTTGGTGTATTTGACTTTTTTAATTTTTAAGGTGGTGCACTTGGCATTTTTTACATGTAATTACAATAATATATTTGTTAAGAATAAAGAAGGAATCTATTATATATATAAAAAGTAAAATTCAAAATCTTAGAAAGGTAATAATATAGAAATGGTTAAATAAGTAGTTTGACTTTTAATTCAATTAATACAGTTCTTATTAGAAAAGTTTACCCTAATTAATTATTAGATTTAAATCTAATCATTAAAGATATATATTACACAAAAACTTTTCCTAAATTGTAACGACAAAATAAAGAAATAAGTGTTTAATATATGAGAATCTCATAAAAATAGTTTAAATTAGGTAATTATTTATTTGCCACTAATTGCTCTGAAATTAAGTAATTTATTGGATTAGAAAAATTTGCCCTAATTAATCATTAGATTTTAATACAATTATTAAAGATATGCATTACACAAAAATTTTTCCTAAATTGTAATGACAAAATAAAGAAATACGTGTTTAATATATAAAAATCTCATAAAAATAGTTTAAATTAGATAATTATTTATTTGCCACTAATTGCTCCGAAATTAAGTAATTTTTGGATTAAAATTACTATATTTGTGCCAAAAGTTATTATGAAGATTGGTGTATTATTATACAAACAAATTATTTAATTTATTTTCTTATTTCAAATATCAAATTACCTATAATTATTTAATTAATCCCCCACAATTACAGCCTAAAAAATTAGATTTACTATAGTTAACCATAATTATTACCTACAATCAAGCATGTAATTTAGAAAACATAACAAAATTTTGATTATAAATAACCTATAATAAGAGATGGTAGCACTACAATCCTACATGTCTACCATGAAAATATTAAAGGAGTGAAGGTTTGCACAAACTTGCTTTGTATATTTTTATTTTCATGCATTTTTTTTTAATTTCTTATTATTTTTTCTTAGAAAGCCAATGACAACAATATAGTAATTCTAAATGCCTGTCAAACAATTCAATATTATTTTTATCATGGCCACAAATAAGTTGATGCATTTTATTTATTTTTACGTATTAATTTACAATTTGCTTTCATATATTTGAAATTCTTTTTTTCCAAATTTTTTTTTAATTTTTTATACTAATCCATTTTTTACTATAATGATAACTAAAAAAATTTTGATTTCTGATAATTGATTTTCTTCAAAACTATTGAATTTATCATTATTACTTAAAGAGTTAAAGCTTATAAAACTTCCAAAAGGATGAAAATCTATATAATTAACAACGTTAACTAATTATATTATTTGTTTCGACAATAAGGTTTAAGATATAATTAGAAATGATAGATTTTTTTAAAAAATGAGTTATATCCATCTAAATTTTTTTGAGCATATCAATATTATGCATATTTGAAAATAGGATATTTCTAATTATTTTTTTTATTTTTTATTTAGTTTACGTTACTAAATTATTATTATTCTTTAAACTTTCAGTCTATCTATCATTCTTACAACTATTTATAGAATTTTTATCTTTAAAATTATTTTCATATAATTTTAATGATTCATGCTATAAAAATATAATATTTTTCAGATTCACATTGTAAAATCAATTTTTAATTTTCACTTTTAAAGATATTATTATTGTTTTTAATTCAAATTTAATCACTTTTCATAGTTTATTTTAAATTTAATTTTATTTTAATATATTATATTGAAAGTTAATGCTCACTTATTATATAAAGACAAAAGATGATGTAAAAATTTGCATATTTTATGAATTTTCATTGACTTATATTTTTTATAATAAAATATATTTTAAATTCTTATATTTAATCTTTTTTATTTGACTTTTAAAAATATAGAATGACAATTTTCATTCTCATAAAAAAGCAAATACTAGTGTATTTGGTAGTATATTGTGTTTGGCAGTGAATTACAATAAATTTTATTGAATTAGAAAAATAGGTTCTATTTTCAGTATTAAACTATTATATTAATTATACAATGTAGCATAGTTTATCTTATCATTTAAACCTAAACAAGAATTTTAATTTTGTAATATATTATCTTATAATTATGCTAACTTTATTTCACCATTAATATTGCTTAAAATTATATTAATTGTTTAAAATTATGATTTTTTTTGGGACAAAGTCTAAAATTATGGCTTAAATGATGAGTTTATTATAACTGCCATAATTATTATAATAATAACTAATATGGTTTTACCTAAAATAATGGGTTCATTAAATTTTTTTTTCTATTCTTATCATATCCATAAAGTCTAAATGCATATTTCAGTAAAATCATAATATAATATAATAAAATAAACAAATATATTAACAAAAAAATTTTAAAGAGAAATATATTAAAAAATTATTTATTAGAAAAAACTATGGCCTACTTTTACAAACAGCACAAAATTAAATATTTAATTATTAAATAATTAATTTTTAAATCTATCTAATTTCAACTAAGTACAATTTATTTTGTTTAGATTCCATAAAATTATAATTATTATTATATAAATATTTCTTTCTTTTTCAATAACTAAATTAACTCAAATTTAGCGCAACTGATTTTCTAATTTGTTATTACAAATAATATTACAATATTTACTACTATAATTACTCAAATTATGATGATAAAATAATTGAATTAAATATTGAAATTATTTTAAGTTGGATTCAATAAATTTCAGCTAATAAAAATAAAATTTTGAAAAAAAAATTTACTTTCTATAAAGTTAAAGTGTATTTAAAAAAAAA
>CATIWJ010526537.1:0-10501 GCA_949640765.1 Croton laevigatus | reverse complement strand
TTCTAAATTTATAAAAATATTTATTTCTAAATTAACAAAAATGCAAATCCATGCATCAATCAATATGAAATTACAACATAGAAAAATGGCAAAAATTTCAACTGATTCAACTATCTCCGCATCAACCCAATGGTATAATTTATCTCATCTAAAACCAATTTTGAGTACAATTTCCTCAAATTAGCCAATTATAACCTATAAATTCTGTAACTTTCAAACAGATGTCATTACCCATTAATCAAAATTGAAAGAAGAACATACCAATTAAATGAACTCAAGCAGCTTCTTTTTCAATTCCTCCAGCTTCTTCAATTAGCTTCTTGTTCTTCTCAATTGCTTCTGCAACTTCCTTAGGCATATACTTCTCATCATGCTTAGCCAAAACTTCTGTTGCAGAAAAATAACATTCCCCACTTCTAGCTTTCCCTGAAACTCCCTTTGAACCAATCTCCTTCTTTATTTCCTCTGTAAATGGCTTAACAAACCCTTCAACTACAACAGAATGTCCTTCTCTGAACAAATCCGGCAACGATCCTTGATACCTTACTAAAATATCAGTAATCAAATCTGTAATTACGAATTCCATTTCAGGGGAAGAAGCAGGTTGGGCTACACTTCCTTCTAGAACTAATCCACCTAATCTGAACTTATTTTTTTGTGGGTTTGCTTTGTATTTCTCCATTGCATCTGTTGGAGTCACGTAGAATACTAATTGGTCTTGAAAATTGTTTAAAACGATTACGATAAATCCCGCAATGCAACTGAATGTTAATGCGTATGTCCATAGCCGGCGAGCTTGGAGTTGACGGGCTCGAGCTCCGATATCGACTGACTTCGATCGAGTTGCGCGGCGAGCGGTGGAGAAGAATCGGAGACCGTAAAGTGAGGAAATTTCGGGAGGGATTTTGTGGAGATCTGAAATTGGGGAAAGAAAAAGAATCCTGTTTTTTTCAGATTTGATTGTGGAAAGGATTGGAGAATTGGAGTGGAAAAATCTGGTGGGGTTAGTCGTGGTGGTTGAACAGAGGAGCTGGGTTCTGATGCGGAGCAAGGAGGAGCGAAAGGCCATCCTTCTTTTTTTCTCTCGGGAGAGTGCGAGAAAAGTAGTTATTAAAGGGTTTTTCTCTGCGTGGGTTTTGTATGGCGGCCAATGGAAGGTGCGAGGAAGACAATAATTTTCAACTGATCAAACGTCGTCGTTTTAAAGTGAACAAACGACGCGTCGTGTTTCAGTTCCAAATTGGAAAGTCTCAGCCCATCAAAATTCTATACGGAGCGATCGTCACTGTAAAGTCATACGGAAATTAGAATTAGATTACAGTAGAAAGAAAGCTAGGTATGATACCATGGAGATGGAGGAAGGAGAAGTGATTTTCTCCTCCAATCCATATGCCAGCTATAGCTAGAGGCAGAGCTAAGCTTCGATTTCTTGAACGTCACTATCAAACCATCCCTTTCTTCCTTTCATCATCCACTTTTTCTACTCCTTTTCCTCACTATATTTATATAAATAATACCCATTTCTGTAAACTCCATACACATTCAAATTCAATCAAGTTTTAGTCTTTAAATCCCTCAAATTATCCCCTTTTCGTTTTTTTTCAGATAAAAATATCTGGGAATGGATTCTCAAGTGGTCGTAGCACTTGGTCTCTCTCTTGTCGGTGGATTAAGCACTTCTATTGGTATGTTTAAAAAAAAAATTATAGCTTTTCTGATTTAATGGTTTTGTTCAGAATTTTTGTTTGATAGTGTTGGTTTTTTTAACTGAATGAGAATAAGAAATGAGGTCAGGTAAGCTTAATTTATGCTCCTCTGGATTAATTAGATAATCAATTTTACTTCAAGTTGTGCTAAGCAAATGATACTATATAATTTGGAAACTTAATCGCTTGGTGCATCCTTCAAAGATTGTTGTTTTGTTTATATAGAGAGAGAGAGATAGACAGAAAGAACATCTTCATGGATATAGTGTTTCTATTACTTTTAGGTTGGATTCAGCACTTCTATAGGTAATTTAATTAGTTTTGTTTTTGGGAATTTGGGAAGTAGCTTTATGTTTGAGAGAATTCGTTATTATGTTTGAGATTCAAATTATGTTGTAGATGACCAAACATTTTGACATTATTCCTTTTAATCTGCTTTGGATTGTTAACATTTTTATATGATTCATTAGTTTTTGCTAAAATGGTGTAAGAGTTTGCCTACAGCTTCTTCGTTGCTAGAGATTTTGCGTTTTTTAACTTTAGTTGAATCATCTACTGTTTCTGTTACGAATTATATGATTATCCTTTGACTTTCTTTTTCCTAATTGAAGTTTTATAATTGCTCTTATCTACTAAGAATTCTATTTACATTTTGCATTTTAACGTGCTAAAATGTAATCGGTTTATCCATACCAGAATTTTGATTTATTTTTGGGGTGCTTCTGTTTTCTGCTTGCTTCATAGTTCTCTAATTAGGTAGGTTGAGTTCAATATAGCTATTGTTTCGTAATTTGATTGTAATTTTTATGTTATGGAACAGGTGCACTTTTTGTCATTCTAAATCAGGCTCCCAATTTGAAGATGCTTGGGCTTTTACAGGTGATTCTTGGAGGTTGAATGTTCTCTGATCTAAAAAGCTTGTTTCTTTTTTAATTTCTTTATAGAAAAAGAAGACCACTTGTTTGGAAATGTGGTCTTGTTTGAAATTTCTTGAGCTCTGGTTAAAGAATTCCATGAAATTGATCATATGAATTGAGACCTTTGAAAGTATAAGCGCGATATTAATTGCTGTACACCCTTTTTGTGCAGGGTTTTGCCGCAGGACTGATGTTGAGCATATCATTCCTAGATTTGGCTCATAATGCTATTAACTCAATTGGCTTCTTAAAAGGCAACCTCTGGGTTAGCAGCATCATTTGATGATTCGAAGTCTAATTTTTTAAGATGCTCTACTCATTGTTGCTGATTTTAGTATTTATTTTAATTCTCAATGGAACAGTTTTTTGGAGGGGTTTTATTCTTCAGTATTGTTGTAAGGTTTATCCCTGAACCCACCATTGTCCCTGGTTCAGATGTTCAAACTAAAAAGGTTTATATTGTCTTCTTTCATTGTCCTAAAACATTCTGATACTGAAGCTGATGTTGACTGGTTCTGATGAGATGATTGATGTTTGATGTTATGTGCTGAAGCAGAAAAATGGGGATGATGGAGGAAAGGACATGATGAAAAAGCACCGTCGCCAAGTTTTCTTCAGCGGGATTATTACAGCTATAGGTATGATTATCTTGTTGTTGTCACTGATTTATTAATGAAAATGAAATATAATATAATGGATTTGATTACATACCTTTACATTGTAATTTGCATGTATAATATTGGAATTCCTATTCAGGTGGCTTTTAAAGGACTTGAAAATTGTTGATTTCTTTGTTATTATGAATTCTGATTGGGTGAAGTTTCTGTCTTATGCATTTCAGGCATAAGCTTGCACAATTTCCCTGAGGGAATGGCAGTTTTCCTTGGTTCGATTAAGGTAGTCTCAGCCTTATCCTGATTGCTTTTATAATACCATATAAATTTCATTGAAGACAGTATTCACTACAGTTGAAGTATAGTCTTGAAGAATGAGGATTATAAGTGTAGCACCATTTTACTTTTTTATTGTTTAATGTGT
This sequence comes from Croton laevigatus, assembly GCA_949640765.1. Lineage (NCBI taxonomy): Eukaryota > Viridiplantae > Streptophyta > Magnoliopsida > Malpighiales > Euphorbiaceae > Croton > Croton laevigatus. The sequence goes on along the minus strand of CATIWJ010526537.1, from coordinate 6,840 downwards.
TCATTTTAGCATCTTCTTTCTATTAGATTCTTTACTTCTACTGAGCTGAATGATTTTTTTGCTTCCGCTAGTTACTAAAACATGCATTTTGTTTTGCTGAATTGTTTTCCCCAAAAGATTTGATTCGGTGAGAATGAAACGTAATTCTATGAACTTCTGATCTTAACAACCAAAAGCATTTGTGCTTATTCTTCCTCAACTCATTTCTGCTGTTTGGAAATTTTCTTCCTTCAGGGCCTACGTGTCGGTCTTAATTTAGCCTTGGCCATTGCTCTGCATAACATCCCAGAGGTACACTTTTCGAATCCTTCATTGTGCCCCTTCTTACAATCACAGCTTTTTAACTTATCCTGTTAATTCTTGCAATGAAGCGCATCCTTTCAGGAAAAACTATGGTGCCTCAGAAGGGTTTTCATATTTCAGACCATTACTTTGTGAAAATGAAAAAAAAAAATTTTTTTGCAATCCCAACTTGAACTATAATGGCTCTTGATCATAACAAAGCACCAAGTAGCATTATTTCACTTATGGAAAACTAGCCGAATGTATAATGTTTTCTCTTGTGCAGGGTGTTGCTGTTGCACTGCCTGTTTATTTTGCTACTCAGAGGTGAGAATTTCTCAATGTACCATTGACGATATATGATATGTTACTACGGCATTCTTCTGACACTCGTTATTGCTAGCTATTTTTGTGCATCCATTTCAATTAGGAGTGTGCATAAAAAATCCAACTGAACCTAACTTGACCTGTTGGGTCGGTCCAGGCTAAGTAAAAATGTTCAGGTTTTTTGGCCCAGCCTGACCAAATTAGCAAAGAGGGAGAGAGAGGGAGACAATCCCGACCCCGACCCGAGACACAATTGGGTTCGGTCTGGTCTAAAATTGTTTTGCAAAAATTTGGCTCATCGGGTTCTCTGGTTGGGCCTGACCCGGCCCGTGCACACTCCTAATTTCCATGTTTTAGATTACGTTTAAGAAGATAACTAATGTGTTGGTTCATATAAACTATCTCAGCAAGTGGCAGGCATTCAAATTGGCAACTCTCTCCGGTTTCGCTGAACCACTTGGCGTCATTCTTGTAGGCAAGTCAACAACTTTTTGTTACATTGATCTGAAGCATTAAATCCTTTTTACTCAATTGAAAATGTTTTCTATGTTTGCAGCATATCTATTCCCAAGCAACTTAAGTCCAGAGATTCTCGAGGGTCTTTTAGGATCAGGTTCTTGCTACTTCAGCTTCTAAATTATTGAAGGAAATTTACTTATTAAATTTCTCTTTATTAACTGATTTAAGTTTTTGGCAGTTGGTGGAGTGATGGCTTTCCTAACCTTGCATGAAATGCTTCCATTGGCTTTTGATTATGCTGGGCAGAAGCAAGCTGTTAAGGCCGTGTTCCTCGGTATGGCTTTTATGTCAGCAAGGTAATAAAAACTTATATCAGATATGCTTTCTGTTCTCTTTTCTCTTATTTTTCCATGCTTTCAGAACTACTTTTTAAAATATGTGGACAGATTAGGGGGTTGTTTATCAATGCTTATAAGTTGGTCAAATTTCCTTAGAAGCAGTTTTTAAATTATAAGCAGTCGGCTGATCCGTTTTCCAAAACTTATTTTTTTGCGTATGTTTAAACTATTTATAAGCAGAGAAGGTTTGATCAAGTAAAAGACTATTATACTCATTTATTTTCAAAAACTAACATTATGTTATTCATATTTAACTTTGTCAAAGTATTTTTTTTTTTTTATCATTCTCTCACAAATCATTTATAAATTATTTATTAGACAACTCAGATAAACAAACAAGTTTTTGCTTGTTAGCTGTTTATCAACCGGTTTGGTAAGCAATTCACAACTTATTTTTAAGTTACTTATTCTCTATAAGCAATAAGCACAGGTGTTGGTAAACGCCCCCCTAGATTTCAGACTTAAGCTTTATAAGCAAAATATGAGCAATAACCACAAGATCTAGAAAACATCCCCTAGATTTTATAGTTTTTGCTTGTTTTCATAATTTTTTAATTCAAAATGTCTTCATTTTTTGCCTATTCTTATATATACATTTGCCTTGCTGGGTCTGCAGTCTGTATTTTCTTGAAATCAGCTTGCCGGAGGAGATGAGTTTATAGCCTTCAAACCCCAATGTTGTACATTCTTCCAAAACCACAGTATTCGAATCCAACGATGCACGATTTCTTCTCATCAGAGGCATATTCATATTAAGGTGGGGATGTCGGGAGAAAAAAAAAAAAAAAAAGAAGGATGCTTTTATCATTAACAAAAACGACGCCAAAGTTCTTTTAATTCCTCGAAATGGGATAATGTAATAGTATTCAGAGAGGGGAATGGGATAAAAAAAAAAAATGTATCTCTTCATTTCTAGAGGATTTAATGTCATTTTTACCTTTATTAGCTTCTGAACTTGAGTTTCTATGCTATTGGCTTTTCTGCTAGTTTGTCTTGATCATCTCTCTCGTTCAGGGTGTTTGTCATTACTTAAAATTCACTTTTAAACACTTTTTAACTTAAATGTCAATAAGTTATTTGTTAATTTGAACTTTTTTTAGCTTCTAAGTTGTTCTTATAAAACCAATAAAATACTATTTTTTTATAAGTGCTTTCTGAAAGTCAAATAGAAGCTCAAATAATCTGAAACACGACTTGATATTACTAATGCATAGAAAGAATAAAAATAAATTTTTGCTACTGTAATTTTTCTTTTATTCAATACAGGGTCATACCCAGCTCTCAATACTAAATAGCGAACAAACGTAGCTGTGTTCCCCATCTAGAAAAAGAGTTACTAATTAAAAAGACATTGAAAATGGTTGCAAAGGAGAAAGAGCGACCCGTAAGAGTATAGGCCAATAACTTGTGTCCAACATTCTAAGGACAAGCATCACTGTATATTAACCTTTTAAACCCTGTATTAAGCACTAACAAACACAGTATTTTGGTTAACCTTGTTGACTGCATATTTTTTATTGCAGGGAAAGAAGGAAAATATGTATTTTAGTTTTCTTTCTTTGATTTATTTACAATTAAAACCAAACCACATTACATGACCCCGGAAAACAAAGATCCGATGAAGATATTCATGGATAACAAATTCAAGGTACAATGTATGTAGGTATTCCTGCTTTAAGATTTATCTACCATTGCTAGATACACAATTTGGATCGATTCTGATTAGTCAAGGCGAATCGCCAGCTTCCCAAAAAAAAAAAGTGTTCTGCAATTTATATAAGTAAAAAAGAGTGAGCTTTTGATTGGATATGTCCAAAGTTGAATGCAAGAAAAGGGCTTTAATGGAATGGTTAGATAGAGGGAGGAAGAAAAAGAAACCTATGCTTGAAAGCAATATAAAGTAGAAAAGTGTTTCATTTCATCAACTAAAGGAGAAAGGAAAGAAAACAAAAGTTTCATTCAAAATGAGCAATTTAATTGGTTGTATTTATTTCAATTTAATTACTTAATTAACTAAAGGTTCAATTTTTATTAACTATAAACCTCTACCTAAGACGAAACTATTACCAATCCTAACATTAATTTAATTCAAAAATCCCTAATGCATATTTGATTCACCTTTTTAAATAATTACCGTTTTCTAGTTGTAATGCTTTCCTCCTCAATAACAATATAATAATAAATTGAATAAAAAGGCTATGGCTTTGAGCTAAATTGAGATTTCACCTAATTGAGTAGATTTTTTTTTTTCAATTCACTCGGTTTTTAAACAACTAATCACGGGAGTTTCGAGTAATCCGAATACAAGTACTACACAGATCCATTAAAAGAGTAGAGTTTTAAATTAATATCAATCTGTTAAATAGATTTGTAAACAAATTTGATAAGTCATATTCGTAAGTAGGCTGTAAGTATAAATCAATTTTTCGTTTGGTTTGTTTTTTTTAAATTAATTTTAAATGGAGTCAGCTAGTAAGCTCGTAAACTAAAGTGTAGATAAACTATAGCTTGATTTGTTTATTAAATAAATCTGAAAATTTAAAATTTGACTCATTTATTTTTAAATCAATTTCAAATGAGTTTTTATCCAATTAAGCATCCTCTAATTTCCAATAATTGAGTTCATATTTTGGCCTAAATAAAGCCAAATAGATGAATAAACACATGCATACAAATAGAAAATCTACTATGGTTTCTTTCTTCTTTCTCAAGCTTTTTGTCTATAGATATTCCACTCCACTACCTACAATAATACTCCATAAACATCCAAATGAAATAATATACCATATTTATTATTTTTTTTAAATTGACTTTTTTTTCTAATTTTTTTTCCCAAAAATCTTGAAATTATCACAAAGATCACAACTATACATGTTCCTCAAATTCAAGCTGGTTTTTGGATTACAAGATAGATAGATTTAAGATTTTATTTATAGACAAAAATATGGACTATTTGTAAGAATTTGAAGATCAAAGAAGAATAGATAGAGACAAATATTGTCTCCTTCATGCTGGAATGTGAATAGAGCAATTTTATATGTTTTCAAGAAAAATTTTCTGCCATGTTCATGTCCCCTTCTTTCTTAATTTAATTTTTCAATAAAACCAACATTATTTCAGATAACCCCAAAAGGTGTATTTTAATTTGGCTTTGGAACTCTCTTTCTTTCAACATGAATTTGGGTTTTATTTTTTCTCTTTTTTTTTTTAAAAAAGAAAAATTGAGAAGATATATTTAATTCAATCAAGATTCAATTCAAATATGTTTTGCTCAAACTACATCTGTTCGTTGGTCGGTTCAAATGGTTGGATAATATCCGACGATGATGATGATATAAAGAACGTAAAATTTAATTAGAATGCTATAAAAATAAATTTATTTAAATTCAAAAATATTTAATCTACATTGTATTGTAAATTTAATTTGGTAGGTAATAAATAAATTTTTATGATTTACATATTATTAATTTTGTCAAAAAATAATAATATTATTATTCACTTATAGTTTTGTTAAAAAAAATTTGCTAGTTTGCTCTGGTTCGTCATCGTACAGTCCACATAAGTGGTAGTATGAAATCTCGAGTTTAATTTTTTTTCATTCAACAAGGAGGGTTACCATTTGCTATGTGGCCCGCAATATTATTTGATTAATTGGTATTCTCCCTTTATATTCAAAATAAAAAAAAAATCATTAAATAGACGGATTATATTATATGATATCGATATTGTGTATTTTAAAATTGGAAGATAAAATAAAAACAAGGCAAAGTTGGAATTAATTATTTGTGAGAAATTTATTATATTCTCTCCTAAAATGGACTGATCCAACAAAAATGAGACTAAAAATAAAAAATATTCTTGTAGTAATTTCATTTTCAAGAATAAAAATTTATCATGAATCTTGAAAAGTATTTTTCTTCTTCCTCTCTTTTGTTACTATCAAATATAGAATTCTTCACGTGGGTTGCTTATGTAAAAAATTGCAATTTCTTTTAGCAAATCACATGTTATATTACAAACATTATTAGTGCAATTAATTGAGACCGTCCCTCCATTGCGTTTATTTTTATTTTTATTTTTTTGACAATTATATATTTTTCTACAAAATAAAATATTGAATTCTTCCAATTTTTTTTCAAAGAAAATACAATATCGAATCACTATTAATAATAACACAAATTATTGAAAAAAAATAATATAAAAATAATTCTTATTACTTTTTAGGCGGGGGTATTTGCGGTTCGATTCTTCTATAAACCGAATTAAAAATCAAATTTGAAAAATTTAAACAAAAAATCGAACTGGTAAGGGAAAAACCGAATTGTAACCGAATTGATTTTTTAATTATGAATGATGAATCGTTTTCATGCATGATGAATCAAATCAATCAGTTTTAAATTTTTAATTATAGAATTTTTTTACATTGTCTTTTCACTTCTGGTTAATCAGTTAGAAATGTATTATTATATCAAGGTATATACTTTAGTAAAAATATTTTTTTTTAAAAAAAAAAAAGGTACGGAGGTATATATGTACTAAAACAAAAGAAAGATCAGATCAGAGAAGAAAGGTGAAAAGTGAGAAGAAGACTACTCTGCTGATCTTTGCATGAAACCATATAAAAGGATTGTTGATCCATCCATCGATCGATCAAATTGCAGTGTACGTACTAATACTTATATACTGTATCTATGTTTATAGAAGATGAATTTTCTGTGACAGATCACTGAAGGGGAAAAAGAAAAAGAAAAACAGAATCTGAAGAAAGAAAATATTTTGGGTTTCTCACTCAGTCAAATAATTTTTTATTGAAAATTAATATTTAATCCTTGAATTTTTACCAATATTACTATTTAATCACCTTTTTTTTTTTTAAATAGCTCTTTCATTTCTATTGTTTGACTGTGTTCAACTATGACGGTGTTTGGCCTTACTTAAAAATTGAATTTTAGTTTAGAGCATCATCAACGGTAGGGGTGTGCGGTTCGATTCCGGTTCTTTGATAGAAATCGACACCAGAGCCTAATTTTCGGTTCCTTAAAATTTTGAAACCTGCACCGGCACCACAAGAACTTAGAATTAGTACCGCCACCTGTCGGTTCCGGTACTATTCTGAGAAAGAACTGGATATTAAACAACATGTTAGACATTTTAATTCCAATAAAAATGGTTAATTTTAGACTTTGAAATTAAGGAGTTCTAAGAAATCACCTTGTTTATTATAAAGTTAATTGTCATAATTATGCATAATAATCCAAATAATTAATGTAAAATATTATTTGAAGGGACAAAGTTAGCTTTTCTAATTACAAAATAATCATAATTCATATGTATTTAAACAGTACTATACTTTTACGATATATACCATCACTTT
>CATIWJ010526504.1:0-10997 GCA_949640765.1 Croton laevigatus | reverse complement strand
GCCAAAAACTGGTTTAAGTGGTGTATGATATGATTTTTTTTTGCTGGAATTAAAATACAAGTACAAAAAGGTTTATTTTAAAAAATGCATGGATAAAAATGTGCATTAGGTGATAATATAGGGATAAAACTATAATTTTCCATTATTTAATGTTTACAAGAAAAGTGATTAACAATTTTTAGTTACTAAAAAAGTCTATTTCAAAAAATGTTGAAAATAATAATAGTGATTTTTTATTTTTATTTTATGAAATTAAGAATTTTTAGTGAATTTTTATATTCTGATTTTACAATTATTAAGTGTGAAAGTGGTGGTGTTGGCAAAAAAATTCAAAGTGTAATGAAATTGAGCACCAAAGTTGCATAAAAAATAAAAATGAAAATCTAAATCAACTTGAGGGGCCAATCTGTAATTTTTTCAACGGTTAAACGTTAAAATTAACGACACGGTGGTGTTTTAGTAATTTAGACCAAATTTTGGGTATGTTAGAGCAATTTTGCCAAACTGTTATGATAACATCGTTATTAAGCCAAACTTTAATGGTACAATAGTAATTTTCCCTTAAAAATTAGAAGAACCCACTAAAGGATTGATTGGTATTAGTTAGGGGTGAGCAAATAGGTACAGGTAAAATTGATAATTCGGCGAAAACAGTTAAAACGGATCGGGTAAGATATGTCAAATAGGTAATTCACCAGAATGGGTGGGTAATTCAGGTAATTCGGAAATAATCGGGTAACATACTTTTTGGTCGAATTACTCGTTTTGGTCAAATAAGAAAATGACGTCGCTTTACTTGCATCTAAAATGACGTTATTTTACTTGAGCCTAAAACGGCGTCGTTTTAATCTCCTTACCCATTTATATTCATTAGCAGATCAGATATTCTGTCACATCCAAAAAATTTAATTTGGAAATAGAGAATGACCAAATTGTAATTTATCAATATTAATGGATTAAATAGTAATTATTCATACAAAAATTAGAATGGTTTATTTTAAGGAAGTTTATTGAATTAAATGGGTACCATAATACCCATAATCATGTTTTCCCGCGGACTCTTACCCCTACGATGCATCGCAGTCTTATCTCTAGCGTTCTGAGCGAGCCACGTGAACATTAAGTCAACTAAATCATTCATATTGTAATTAACATAACATACTTATCATTCGATTCTCAAACTCATTCAATTCCCACAATAATCTTTCTCATATTCATTTCTCATGATTATAATTAAATGTTAAGTTCTAAGAACAAATTTCACTCTGTGTAAATTCATAAAACTTCATTTGAAAAATCTATCCGAAAAGCTGTGACCGTCGTACGCACTACCTTAGTCGCGAGCGCGGGGTCTTCTTTTCCTGTTATCATCGCAGTCGAGACTGTCACAGGGTGTGTGACAATCGCGGTCGCGCTGAAAACAATGGGCTATCATGCGCGCGATGAACACATGGTATGTGGCTGACGCATACGCGATAAATCCTCGAAATTACCCTGTCTCCCCTCAGAGTAGTCGTGAGCATGACAACCACATCGAGGCGTGATGGTCGCGAGCGCGACACATGTGCGAGCAGACGGGTTTTTCTTGCATTTTCAAAGCCAACTTTCAACCAAACTCAAATACTTTGATTCTAAAACATAGTTCACATTAGAAACATTAAATAGGATCCTTTTCAAGAGTAGAACCAACAAAAATATAGCATTTTGCAAATCCATATCAAAATCAACATAAAATATCAAATCTCAATTAAAACTAAATAAATCATAAGGAAAGTTTTGGTTAAAGCATCAAACCTCAGTTAGTGAGCTTCCACTAAGCTCAAGCTATCTCCTTGCCTTTATCTTTGTCCTTATTTTCCAAATCTAACAACATAATAAGTATTCTTTTAGGTTTTATTCAAAATAATCCAAACCCTAATTTACATCTCCTAGATTTCTCCATTATACTCCAATCTCGACTAACTCTACATGATCTACACCTATTTTAACTATTTTTAACACAATAATAAAGAGTTTAACTAAGTCTAACACAAAACCCTAACATACATTTGATTCTTATTAATACATTATCTCATACCTCTTTAACCTTGATCTCTCTTATATTTTTGAAGTTGGGCCGGGTAAAAGTAGAAGTAGAAGTTAAAGATAATGATGATATTAGATGGAGTTGGTGGTGGGTGTTAAGAATAGGAGAAAGAAATGTTGAAGAGAGAAAAGAAAAGGATGGGCGGCAAGAGGAAAGGGAGAGAATGTGAGGGAGGATTCTAGAAAGGTGATGTGGAGTATTTATATACACTTTCATGTTGGGCTCATTGTTTAAGTTGGAGTCATTTGTATGGGCTTAGCCCAAGTTCATTCATTCTTTTATCATCTACTTATTTCTAAAAGGCCCAACTCCAAATCTAACCTAACTATGTATAATTCAAATCTTACACTATTAGCTAACCAACATAAAATTTACCTTGATTCTAACCAGCGTTAGCACGAACTCTGAGGTCAACTCGGACGCTTTTACACCTCGAAACCCGAAACTTCTATAAACATATCATTAGCTACAACGAACTCAAGAAATACTAACTAATAAGAGAATGGGATGTTACAATCTACCCACCTTAAAAGAAGGCTTCGTCCTCGAAGCTTGCTGGTTAGCAAACAATTGTGGATATCGCTCGCGCATAGTTGATTCGCGTTCCCAGGTAGCTTCCTCAACCTTATGATTTCGCCATAGTATCTTAACCAATGAGATATCTTTGTTCCATAGCTTCTTGGTTTCCTTGGCTAGGATTTGAACAGGCTCTTCTTCATATGACAGATTGGGATCCAATTCAAGATTCTCTGCCGGTAGTACATGCGAAGGGTCTGATCTATATCGCCTTAACATGGATACGTGGAAGACATTGTGAACTCTGTCCAGCTCTGGAGGTAAAGCTAAGCGATAGGCTACTGGACCAATACGTTCAGTGATGTCGTATGGCCCAATGAACCTAGGGCTCAACTTACCCTTCTTCTGATATCTCATAACTTTCTTCCATGGGGATACTTTGAGAAACACCTTGTCGCCAACTTCATAGCTAATATCTTTTCACTTCAAGTCCGCGTAGGACTTCTGATGATCTGATGCTTCCTTCAATCTAGCTTGAATGATCTTGACCTTCTTTTCGATCTCTTAAACTAAATCTGGATCAATCATCTTGTACTCATTGAGTTCTGTCCAACAGACTGGAGTACGACACTTTCTACCGTACAACACTTTAAGGTGCCATCTTGATGCTCGACTGGTAACTATTATTATAGGTGAACTCGGCTAACGACAAGTACTTGTCCCAACTTCCCCCAAGATCCATCATACAAGCTCGCAACATATCCTCTAAGATTTGGATTACTCTTTCCGACTGACCGTCTGTCTGAGGATGAAAAGCTGTGCTAAACTGTAGCTTCGTACCCAGTGCTTTTTGTAAACTTCCCCAGAACTTCGACGTAAACCTTGGATCTCTGTCAGATATGATGGACAATGGTATACCGTGTAACCAGACTATCTCTCTGACATAGATTTCTGCTAACTTGTCCAGTGAGTAGTCCATATGGATAGGTAAGAAGTTAGCAGACTTGGTGAGTCTATCCACTACTACCCATACTGCATCATGTTTGTTTTGAGTCAAGGGAAGACCCGAGACAAAATCCATGGTTACCCGGTCCTATTTCCATACAGGTATGCTGATAAGCTGTAGCAATCTTGATGGCAACTGATGTTCCGCCTTTACCTTTTGACAATTCAAACACTTAGACACGTAAGTGTTGACATTTCTCTTCATTCCCGGCCACCAGTAACTCTTCATCAAGTCTAAGTACATCTTAGTACTGCCCGGATGCATAGCGAATGGACTACTATGAGCTTCTCTCATGACTGCTTCTCTTATGTTGCCCATCCTTGGCATCACTACCCGATCTGCAAAACATAACATTCCATCTGACGATATTCGATACTTTTCATTCTTTCCATCTTGAACTTGCTTCATCCACTTCTGCACCTGAGGATCCTTCTGGTGAGCTTCAGCGATTTCTTGAAGTAACATAGGCCTGGCTTGCATCTCTGTTAAGCAGGCAGTATCATTCTCCTCTAATACTTGTACCCTCACTGCCTTCAAAGCTTCTATCATCTTTCTATTCAAAGCATCTACTACTACATTAGCTTTCCTAGGGTGATAATTGATGGTGTAGTCGAAATCCGCTAATAACTATACCCATTTCCTCTGTCGCGAATTGATATCTTTCTGTCCTTGCAGGTACTTCAAACTCTTGTGGTCGGTGTAGATCTGACATCTCTCACCATATAGATAATACCTCCATGTCTTGAAAGCCAATACTATAGCAGCCAACTCCAAATCATGTGTTAGGTAGTTCTTCTCATGAGGCTTCAGCTGTCTAGAAGCATATGCGACCACTTTCCCTTCTTGCATTAACATCGCTACATATAACATATTCCTTTCCCGATATTGGTTGTGTTAGCACTGGTCCATTGGTCAAATTCTCTTTGAGAATCTCAAAGATTTTCTAGCAAGCATCGTTCCATTGGAACTTTACATCTTTCTGGAGCAACTTAGTCATTGGGACAGCTATCACCGAAAAACCCTTAACAAATCTTCTATAATAACCGGCTAACCCCAATAAACTTCTTACTTCTGTCACCGTTTTCGGAGGCTTCCAATCCATAATAGCTTCTATCTTCTTCGGATCAACTCTTATACCTTTCGCCGACACTATGTGTCCTTGGAAAATTACCTCATTTAGCCAAAACTCGCACTTACTGAGTTTGGCATACAACTGCCTCTCTCTCAAGATCTGCAGTATAATGCGAAGATGCTGCTCATGCTCCCTCTCATCCTTCGAATATGTTTGCTCAAAATTATATTGTCCAAAAGCGACCCGTAAGCATATGGGGCAATTGTAGTATATCGGTAGCAACCAAGGTCATATTCACTCAAGGACTAAGGATTACTAGCAAACTCTCTCTTTCTATTATCTAGCCAACTAAACGAAGTGATCGAATTGATTAATTTGAAATAAGTAAATGAACGCAAACATTAAACATTAGTAACTTACTTCCGACAACAAATAGAGTAACATATGATTCACAAGCAGAAACGAAGACAATATCTGGAAAAATCGTTTAGGATTAGCAATCCGTAAATTAATCATCTATGAAAATAAATTTACCAAATTAATTATTTTTAAGAACTCGGTTTTCGAAAAATCGATGATAAAAAGAACTCTAATAGTTTCACATTCATAGAATCTCATTCATCAAAACCAAATTCCAATCTTAAAGATTATATTTCTAATTCACTTTAAGTCTTAAAAGGATGAAATCGGGTAATGAAATCAACTTTCGTTATTCATTCAAAACCTAAATTAAACAAACAGCAACAAGTCATTCATTCATAAGCAATTAATCAATCCAATTAAGAAAATAAAAATAATCAAATGGGATTAAAGCTCAAGATTCATATCATAATAAACTTCATGCTACACCCTAGACGGAAGTAAATTTAGCTCATGACCAACATTCTAATTCCAACACGTTCAAATGTAAAATAGAGCAGCAAAGACAACACTAGTTTGAATTAATCCTTCACTGTTCTATTTCAAAAATCAATACCAATCTCAATCCAATAACAATAATTATATAATCACAGCACAATCCCAACAAGAATAACAAAATTTCAGTTTATCACAAGAATCTCAAGCCCAACATAATCAATTAATAGAAACAGGTAAGAAAATAAAAATATTAACCAGATTTAAATTCCAGACGTGAAGAACCAGCCCCCTCCGTTACAGATCGAGAACCACTCTTCATTGTTGTGTTAATTAATTCAAGAAAAGATTTGTCACCTTCAGCACCATCCGGCGTCCTCGCAGATAACCGTTCCTGAAGTTGTGTCGTGCGTCCTCTTTTCTTTCGTTCCAGATCGCCTCCTCTGGTTCAAATTGCGTCCCTGTTCCTTTCGTCTTCATCGCATCTAGAGCCCAAGAAGAATCTCTCTCCGTCGCCGGTCGAGACCGCCGTCCATAACCCAGCCGCTGTAGGTCACCTCTCATCGTTCTTTCGTTCTATCTACCCACGCGTCCCGCCGCTCCTTTCTTTTTTTGTTACTTCCTCCCCAAAACTCCTCTTTCCAATCGGACCCCGCCACCCTCTATTTAACAACCAAACGCGTTTTCTTTCCTAGGTCACAAAAACGCAGCGTTGCAATCCAAAGAGCTAAAACGCAGCTCATTTCTGAGTTTTGATCAAACAAACAAACCTTCATGCCAAAAATACAACTAAACCATGCGTTTTGGTTGATTTCTTTCCTATTTAGCCCCCATATTTCACAAAACTTCCAAATAAACTCTAGGCCTTATCCAGTATTCTTCTAATCGCACAGATCTTTGTCCCTTATGCAATATTATCCAATTATAACCTGAAAATTAAAGTATAAGAAAATAGTGCCACCAAGAGTAAATGTTTACCAATTAAATGCAAAATTAAGCAACATTTTACGTAAAAACTTATCTAAAATTGGCACTAATCAGAATACACCAAGATATCGTCGATGAAGACTACCACAAACTGGTTTAGATACTGATGAAAGACTCGGTTCATCAAATCCATGAATACCGCTGGGGCATTCGTTAACCCGAATGGCGTTACTAGAAACTCGTAATGACTATATCGAGTACAAAATGCTGTCTTGGGTATATCTTCTTCCTTAATTCCCAACTAATAATTCCCTGACCGTAGGTCTATCTTTGAGAACACCCCAAATCCTTTCAACTGATCAAATAGATCATCTATCCTTGGAAGGGGATACTTGTTCTTGATGGTTAACTTATTCAGCTGTCAATAATCCACACATAACCTCAAAGATCCATTCTTCTTCCTCACAAACAATACCGGTGCTCCCCATTGAGACACGCTCGATTGGATGAACCCTTTATCTAATAGCTCTTGCAGTTGGATCTTCAGCTCCCATAATTCTGCAGGTGCCATTCTATATGGAGCTATCGAGACTGGCGCAGCTCTTGGATACATGTCTATGGTGAACTCCACTTCTCTTCTGGGTGGCATTCCTGACAACTCATATGGGAATACGTCCAGAAACTCACACACAATGGGTATTCCCAGAACCCCACCATCAACTTTCTTCACTTCCAAAGCACAAACTAAATAGGCTTTACATCCCTTTTGAATCAAGTGTCTTGCGGTCACTGCCGATATTATATTATGCAAATAATCTGACCTCTTTCCAACAACAACCACTTCTTTGCCTTCTGGTGTCTTCAAGGTTACTCTCTTCTTCTCACAGTTAACTAAGGCCTTGTGCCTATGCAGCCAATCCATCCCTAGGATGACATCAAACTCTCTGAAGGGTAGCTCCATCAAATCTCCAAAGAAGATCTCACCATATATCTCTATCGGGCAATCCTTGACGACCTTATTTGTTACTACCCCATCATCTAAAGGTGTCATCACCAATATCCCAGACTCAACATACTCTACTGATAACCCTTTAACACTATCCCCAAGAATGCAAATGTAGGAATGGGTCGAACCCGGATCAATCAAAGCATAAATAGGTTTACCAGACATAGAGAACGTATTAATGATAACATCTGGAGCATCCTCATCTTCTCTTGTCTTCATGGCATACATCCTGGCTGGAGCACTGGTCCCAGGGTGATCAACGGTCTCAGACTGAGTCCTTTGCTAGTTGGGGTTACCTCGACCTCTACCTCGGCCTCTGCCGGCTGGTTGTTGAGAACGCTCTGTCTGAGCTGGTGCTTCACCTAGAAGTCTTGGGCACTGACACCTCATGTGACCTTTTTGGCCACATTCCCAGCATGCATCATCTTTATATCGATATTCCCCAAGTTGTCATCATCCACATGTCTCACAAACAGGGTAAGAGTAATAATCTCTAGTACTACCTGCCACTGACTCGGCTTCTCTAGCTCTACTTCCACGATTGCCCCCTACCAGAACCTCCTAGGGTTCCCGGTGCACTAGATGATCCTCTGGCAGCTTCTCTACCCTGACTCTGACCTCCAGAATGGGTCGAATTACCTTCTCAAAACCTCTTCCTGAAGGACTGACCTCCTTCAAAGCTTTGGGACTGATCCCTCTTCTGCTGCGCCCTCTGACGCCTATTCCTCTGGTTCATCTGCACTATCTCAACCTCGAGTGCTCTAGACAGAAGCTTGGAGAACTCTATAAACCCCATAGCTACCAACTGTACTTGCAATTCGTCATTTAACCCATTCAGAAACTTGTGACATCTATCTTCATCTGTCTCTACCAGCTTCCTCCCATACTTGCTGAGGTGAGTGAATTCCTTCTCATACTCACTAACTGTCATCCTTCCTTGCTTGAGGTGGATGAACTCATCTCTCTTGGCATTCAGATAGGAGATAGTGATGTAGTGCTTCCTGAACTCGGCCTCAAAGAATGCCTATGTCCTTTCCTCGGGGTTGACACGCTGATGTACTGTGTCCTACCAGTTGTACGCTTCGCCCATCAGGAGGGAATTATCACATATCACTCTATCCTTTGGAGCGCATCTCAGATGATTTAATGCTCTCTTAATACTATCTAACCGGTACTCAGCTTCCTCAACTCCTTCTGCGCTTCTCGAACTAAACTCCTTAGCCCCATACGTCTATCTAGATCTAATGCTGCTGCTGCAAGGGCTCTATCCGCCATTTGATGAAAAGCTTCGGCCATCCTTCGCAAATATTCACCTGGGTCGGGAAATCCAACTCCAGGTATAGCCGGTGCCGGTGCAGGCGCTGGCTCAGGTTGCACAAGAGGCTTCTGAGCTCCTGCGAGACTAGGGACTAAAGCGCGAGATTCTGCCTCGTCCAGAACCGCTTTCTATGATTCAAGTTCTTCAGACATTGCTACATTAAGAAGAATAAATATATAGCAGCCAATCTCAGCACAACATATACTTTTAAGCAATTCTAAATGGCATGTACACAAATCTTTAACTAACACATTCATTTGATTAACAAATAATAAGCATCTTACATATAAGTTCATACCATAATATACTTTCTTACATTATAGTCTACTAGTCCTACTACTTCTTAACATCCAAAATATTTTACACATCATCATGTTTAAAAGCTTACTAACTATCACTAGCCTAACTAATCTCTAATGTGAGCTGATGCCACCGAACTGGTCGGGGTATGCTTTTCTTCACTAGGATCCGGCTCAATCTAAGAATCATAGTCCACAGCTATCAAACTCTCAAGTACTGGTCCTGACTGTCGATCCACTTACATAGAATTAGAACCTCGATTATCTCTTTCTCCTTCCCAAAACTTTACCCTAGCTTTCAATTCCTGATTTTCTTGAGTCAATTCCCTTATCTGGTTCATCATCTTATGGGTCTCCTGAGTTAACTTCCTAACTCTAGCTAACACTTCCTGAATCTTTTCTTGGTCGACCATTATCTTAGTCTTCTTCTTCTTAGGTGTTCCACTTGAGTCACTGTTAATCTCAATCACCGGTATCTTACCCTTGTTCTTCCCTTGATCAGCCATCTTATCTAAGTAAATCAAACCATATATTAACATGCAATATACCATATGTTCCTATCTATTTAAACCTAAATCCTACTTCTATCCCCAATCCTACACCTAGGTGTCATGCTTTACAGGTTAATTCAATCTATTTAATCCCAGAACCGACTAAACCGATGCTCTGATACCAAGAATTGTAACACCCCTTATAAGCTTACCGAAGTAGACCTATAAGAGGGCTACACGTGTAACACCCCTTCTAAACCCACAAATGAGTCTAGAAGAAGTGTTACTATTTATTGGTTTTCGAGTCGGTTACCTACAATTTTCTCCTATAAAGTTTTAAACAACACTTCAATTGTACCATCCTTATATCCTCCTTCTCAAATGTATCAACATGCACTTCAAAATAATATAAATATACATAAATACAACCGTTCAATAATAACTTTCTAAGACTAATATTTCACAATTCGTTTACAATATCCTTGATTCTAAATACAAAATAGAATTTTCAAATAATAATCATTCTTAGGAGACTTATGTACATACCAGACTGACTAATAAAAAAAGGACTATATACCAAAAGATTGTTGATGCTGTTGCTGAGGACGGCTGGCTGCGACGAAGCTTTATCTACTACTTCTTAACCTACGAGTTTAAACCATGGATTCAAATAATGGTAACGGCCACAATCGCGGTCGCGTGTAAAGGTAACGGTAACAAACCTATCGCAGTGATAAATAACGATAACGGCCTGCGAAGCTGCAAAATTTTTTTTGAAAAATTGTGAAATTTTAGAATCAATATATTTTGAAGGTGTTCATGAAAAAAATAAGCATACAATAGTTTAATAAGCATAACTATAATACATAAGGAGGGTTTAGGGTGTAGGATTTAGGGTTTGGGGTTTTGGATTTTAGGGTTTGAGGTTTAAGGTTTAGGGTTATGGATTTACAATTTGGGATTTGGGGTTTAGAGTTTGGGGTTTGAGTTGGGATTTAGGGTTTGGGGTTTGGGGTTTAGGGTTTGGAATTTGGAATTTATGGTTTAGGGTTTGGGTTAAGGTTTAGGGTTTAATAATAATAATAATAATAATAACGGTGGGTAACTGTGGTTTTAGGGTTTAAGGTTTATAGGGTTTAGGGTGTAGAGTGTAGGATTTAGGGTTATGAGTTTAGAGTTAGAGTTTGGGTTGGGGTTTAGGATTTAGGGTTTATGGTTATGGATTTATGGTTTGTGATTTGGGGTTTAGGGTTTGGGATTTGAAGTTTAGGGTTTGAGTTGGGATTTAAAGTTTGGGGTTTGGGGTTTAAGGTTTGGAATTTGGAATTTATGGTTTAGGGTTTGGGTTAGGGATTAGGGTTTAAGGTTTATAGGGTTTAGGGTGTAGTGTATAGGATTTAAGGTTTAGGGTTTGGAATCTT